>SNQJ01S0202804.1:0-16729 GCA_010110895.2 Picea sitchensis | reverse complement strand
AACCAATTGAGATCTATTTTTATGTGCAAACTTGTTTAAAGTAGTACAACAATTCATCAAAAATCATCTTATTTGAATGGACCACAAAAGTAAACCAAACAATATGGAATCCTACATATCCATATAAAAGTACTTGATGCAAAAAAAAATGGGAATGTTTTTTACAAACATCGTAATGGTATGCCATCTTCAATTTATTGTTCATGATCTACTTTTGTCATTTTCCATTTTCTAACTTTCGATTTTTTCTTTAATTTAACCTCCATCAACTTTATGTTTGTTGCACATACAAAATGACTATATTGACATATTATGACATCTGGATTATAGTATTGAAAGTGAACATGACTTTCAGTTTCCTGGGTTTCTTGAAAAAATAGCCTTTCTGTATAATGGATCCTCTTTCATATACAAAATCATTATCATTGTAATCCTCCAAAAAGTTCATATTTCTTTATGTGCATCGCATCAAATAATATTTAACGTTTTCATCATTGTCTACAAATGCAACCACAACAAATACATTTCCTGCAAATAAGGCCCCATATGCCAACAAACAAAGCATTATATCAACATGCACAATTCTGTACTATTGAAATTATGATATATATTTTATACTTACATGTACATCTATGTATTGTTTAAACATAAAAAAATATGTACATTTTATTTTACCTTCTCTAACAAGATCATAAACTCTATCACCATTAGTTGACATTGTAGTGTCATTTGATTCTATCTCATCTAAGCTTGCAAGTGGCATTTTCCCCTTTGTATTGATTTATGTATGTTTCCAAGATTTAACATATTTATCATTTTCGTTTTCACAAATCTCATCGAATTATGTGTCCTCTATGCAAATTGAACAAAAACAAGATCCATTCCTTTTATCAAATATATACACATTTTGGTAGTATTTTGTTTTAATTGAATGTAATTTTTGAGTCCCACTTATTGTGTTGGCTTCATATGGGATCGATATATATACATCTCTTATTCCAATGTGCCAAAAAAACCTACACGGTTCAAGAATAATTTATTAAAAGTAAATAAATGTCAATATATATATATATAGATAGATAGATAGATAGATAGATAGATAGATAGATATAGATATAGATATAGATGTTAACTTGACAAATTATTGATATTGAACTTTCATACATGTACAACATATATACAACCTTGTTGGATTATGTTTGTGGCTTAGAGATTCTTGGAACCATTGAACAACTTGATCACCAAATATAAATCGATTGACAAAATGGTTCATATGATACCTTTGAAGTTCTCATTTTACATATTATGTTGCACCGTCATGCTCTCATTTCCCATTCTTGAATAAATTCCAACAATGTTTAATGTTTGATTTCTTATGAAGACGAAATGACCAATAGAATGATCGTGAATATTTGAATTGACCTACATGTCCATCTAACTATATCCAATGTTGATCATATTTGATCCCACGTGCTTTCAATGAATCATATTGTTTATCAAAACAATGGTGTACATAATGAGTATTGTGTGTACAATCATCACTTATATAAAAGTGATATTCTTTAATGACATGTCGATTCTCATAGGTGTTTTCTATGTTATTAACACTCTATTGAGTATGTATATATATAACATGGACAAGTATAAAGAATTAATCGAAATAATAATATTCACTCTGCATTTCTCTTTGTGCAACGAATATATAATTCTACAAAATCAATCACTGACAAAATCATCCCAGGTGGAAAAACTTCACCTAATTGTTTGAATTGTATGTATTTCCATCAATATATATGAAAATTCTTGGTGTATTTATAAATTTCGTTTTCAAACTTCTTCAAACAAACTATCACGAAGATCTTATCCTCTCGCAAATTAATCTTTTTGCAAATAACATTTGAAGAATTTGGAGAAATAATATTGATATATTCATATCTCTTCCAATTCACTGTTATATTGGACAAGGATTGATCATCCATATCAATATGATACTTGGAGTGAAATAAATCTATATTTCCACAATGATCATATTTCAATCCACCAACACAATGTTTTTGGTAAAATAATTCAACACCTTATCTTTCAACTAGAATTTGTGATATAAATGCACGGATTGTGGAAAAAGGATGTAAACTTTCCCAAAACGTTTTACCAAAATAGAGAAAAGTGGTGTAATATAACTCAAATTCCACGTGATAACGACAATAACAAGTGTCATGAACAATGATAGTTTTAACATACCATGGTTTTTGTTGCACAAATGTATTGATGGATATTTTAACTTGAATGTATTTCTCTTTGAACTTATTAAACAATTTTTTTTGCATCATTTCCAATATATTTTTTGGATGCTCTTCATATTGACTTTGTTTTATTCTTCGTCACAACACATCCCTTAAATTTGCTGAAACACGAGAATTTTCCAACCAATAATCATGGGTCTTAGTTTTGTCATCTTCTACTAGTCTATCTTTGTAAGAGTGTCTACAAATAACTGTCCAACAAGCAAGTTTATCATTTGCATATATTTGCAATCAGAATTTTCTATGTTTGTACAATGTTTTTCTTGAGGTTCCCATCACTTTTGTCATATGTTGTGAAAAAAAAAAATTTACATTTCTAGATGAAACCATTATTGTTTGTATTACTCTATCTTCAACACTTACATATTTTTTTCTAGACTTTCCAAAAGATTTTAATGCATCTATTATATTTTCAATGACACTCTCTTTCACCTTTATATCTTTTGTCACTTTTTGAATACCAATAATGATGTAGCTTCTTTTAACACTTTTGACCTTATCATACCTCTCAAAATTTGAGCTTGTGTTGCTACTAATTCATTTTTGAAAATTTATCATAAATCATTTCAACATGATATCGTATAACATGGTTAGGTGTTTTGTCCCCAAATTTTTCAGTATCAACATTTTCTAACATTTCATCATCAATGTGGATATCAACTGCATAAATTTCAATATAATTTAAAAACACAAATTAGATCTATTAAATTTAAAAACACTTGAAATTAACATAGATTCAATTTTCTAAATTGTAACTATAAAAATTTCAAACAAATGTTGTATAAAAAATATACAAATTTAAATTAGATTTATTAAAAAACTAAACCAGCAATCATAAATTAATTAAAATATACAAGTGTGGAAATTTGGTGTGTATATATGTGTGTGTGTGTGTGTGTGTGTGTGTGTGTGTGTGTGTGGTTGTACTTCTACTTCATTTTCAGCTTCAACAATTTCATCGATGTTATGAGGAAAATCTATTTATAGTTTCACAAAATATTTTCCAAATTACAATCAATTATATTAGACAATATTATTTTGAAAATTCTAAAAATTATATACAATATGTATGCATATACATGGTTCCATTCCTTCTTGTTGATCGTCAAGATGTAAACCTCTAATTACATTATCATCACTTGTTCCTTCAATATTTGCACGTTCTTGTTTCTTTCTTCTATAGTACTCTTTCGAAGATTCATTATGACAAGTATCATCTCGAGTGTGATCATATTTTCTCTAGAACTCCCCTCTGTCACCCATGATTATTCAATATTTAAAAGTTTTTAAAAAATCGACATTTTAAAACAAGAAATATAATTTCAAACATCAATCGTTATAGCTCAACAAATCATTTTTAAAAGAAATAAAAAGATTAATTCTATAATCATATCTTAAAAAAAACAGAAAAAAATGTTTAATAAACCAAGTTTCTTTAAAATAAATTTTGGATAAACACTCGATTTTAAACACAAGTTAAAAAAAAAATTGATCTTGAAAAAATATTCTTGAGAAAAACTTCCTTATGAAAAAACAAATTCAAAAAATATATTGACTTTGAACTGAATTGTTTAAGAAAACTTACCTTCCAAAAAAAACTCTTGGATATAGGAAGAAAATTTTCATGAAAACCTCCACTTTCAAAAATATTGTTGAAGAAAATCTTCAATTTAGAAATGTTGCTCCAATAAGTGAAAAATAGCAAAAATGTTGGTCCAAAAACCTAAAAATAGAAAACATGTTTCCCAAACAAAGAAAATGTACAGTGAGTGTGTTCACAAATGTGATAATATAATTTATGTTTCCGTGTTGAAACATCGCATACCCCTATTTTGTTTTGGTCGACGGATGTTTCGATTTCCACTTTTCAGCCATACTAATGAATTTTGGCCAATAGTTAGTCTTTTCAATCAAAAGTTAGTCATTTTTTAGTCTACAGTTAGTTTTTTCGTTAAAACTAACTTTCGGCCGAAAAATAATACCTTTCGACCGAACTATTAGTTTGGCCGAAAACCTGCACCTATGGTACTTTTTAGAAAATTGTCACTTCTCTTCAGCTTAGTCCAACTTTGGAAGGAGTAGACTCCTTCAAATATTGCYAGTCTGGTTTCRGAACTAATAACAACTTTTTTAGAATTGAATGGAATTTTATTTGATACAATATGTATTCAATTTAATTGTTTTTTAGTATTTTTAATTAATTTTATAAAAAAATGTGTGCAAATTTCTTTTAGATGACATAATAATTTGGTAAATAAAAAATCAATATCCCAATAATACATAGTGGAAAATTATGGAAAATTTGTATTATGAAACCTTTCATTGTCCTTTTCAAAAGATTATTTTTAGATTTTACTTTTAAATTAAAATTAAGGAACATACATGGAGTCTCACTAAACATGTTTAAAATATACTTTTTTTTTTTTCAAATTGGTCAAATTCAAAAAATTGTATAAATTATAATATTCATCTGTTAAATTCAAAATTATAGTCATACTTTAATAGAGTCTGTTAATATTGTTGAATTGTATTTCATTTTTCAAAAACATAAGTTTAATAATGAGTACATTCGCGTCTAAAAACATACCTCATTATCAGTCCCTTCATTTTTAAGGAACATATTTTCAAACAATTGCTAAATTGACATATCAAATGTCAATAAAAAAAAATCAAAAAATAGTCAACAGAAAGCCAACAAAATTTATGACAAGTTTTGTTTTTACTATAAAGTGAAATTCTAAATAAAAAATATATATTTTATTTACCGGAAGTTGAAAAAAATATGAAAATATATTTTATTTTCTCAAAAAACAAAGAAAAAGACACCGAGATTCAGGATTTTACCACACATAAATTGTCTCCAAGTCTAAGAATGTAAGAGACTTGCACACTAAATATGGGAATGAATTCCAATTGAAGAGCTTAGATCTAGAGATTTCTCATAGTTGAGTATCAGTGAGCATACCTTTGTATTTCTAGAACAAGAGAGACAAGAACCAGAGCCATAGCCATAGCCAAAACTAGAGCCAATAACTAAAGCCATAAGCTAGAGCCAGAGCCACAATCAAATTTGTAGCGAAGAGACAAATTTAAAACCATGTTCCAAAGAAGCATAAGGCGCATTGATCGAAGATGGTTTCCTCTAATATTATGGAAACCAAAAAGTCTTTCAATGTGGAGGTGTGATCCAAAATGGATCCAAACAAACGAATAGTTGTAAGAATCAATACCTAAGTGTAGCTCGACAATTAATGGCATTATATAAAATATTAAATACAATGCATATGTAAAATTAAAATCACACAAAAGAGAGGGGAAAAAAGGAATTAAATAAAATAGAAGAGAAAAGACTAAAGAATGGAAAATGAAAGGTTAGGCCAATTAACCTTCCCATTACCCAAAATCTTGGTATATCTTCTTATACTTTCACTCTTAATGCATCTTTTGGCCACGAGGAGCCAACAAGTGGACTATGGATGGAGATCCATGAGCTACATTGCAAATATTGCCAAAATTCAAACTAAGAAACAAAATTCATTTGGGTTTTTAGGGTAAAATATTTGTGCCCATTATGTGATTGATTATATCGCAGCAAGAATTTTCTTATATGTGATTTATAGGTGGTGCAGACCCCCTTCTCTCCTAAGGGTTGTGCGACCCCCTGGTCAAGATCTTCAATTCTGGAGTCGGTGACTCTCTGAAACCTTATTGGCCTCGTTCTATGTTAAATAGTGGTCCCCTCGACTCCATGCACAGGTTTCATGACACCTGTGACCTTCCTTTCGTGCTCTGCAAAAATATCAAAGTAATGGGCGTTAGCGCCTTTTCTATCGGCCCCTCCTTCGATGTGACCTTGGGTGATGACCACGCGATTGTGGGCGCGGTCTGAATTCAAACTACTTTTGGGCCTGCAATTCTCCTCGAACCTCCACGTGTCTTCCTGGAAAAACCACAGTATGGATTGTGACCCACCCTCAACTTTTTAAAGTTCATGCAACTCCTGTCCCCGCAATGTAAGATGACCTTCGATCTCACAATATTGACAGTGCTTCTAAACGGACGACTAAGATCTATTCCTTGGAATCAACGGTCTATATCTCCCTCTCCTAGATTGACAAATGTGGTCTATTCAGAATTCTGGACTTCAAAATTATCGAATATCAAACCTTGGTTTCCTTTGCAGAGAAATCTTCTGAAGTGGAATATCTGGTAACACATGTCCCCTTCAATCAAAAGTTTTGATCTATGTGGGTCTCCGGACTTCGGGTTTTCCGAGTCTCAAACCTCGCCTTCTTCCATACTCCAATCCTTCGAAGTAGATGATTGGCAGACACCTGTTCTCACGATCAACAGTCTTGCCTTCACTTCAGGTGTTTAACCCTTCAAATCGGATCAACGGCCCTGTGACCCTCCTCTCGATCGATTGTCAAGATCTCCTTCAGGTTTCAGACTTCATGGACCTCAAACCTCAAACTTCACACTTCTTCAAATTGCTTTGATCCAAAGGTTGTGATCCAATGATGCATGTTGTCCAGATCTAATAGTCAAGGTTTAATTCAGGTATTTACCCAGATTTATCAGATCTTTTCCATGTCTCCTCCAGATCAGATGGCTTAGATTCACTTCGGGACTCTACGGGTCTTAGGGATTCGATGATCTCAGCTCTCAAACTGAAATTCCCATGATAAATTGCTTAGAGCTCACGATCTACTGACAAGTGTCCACTAACAGATCAACAACTCTCACCTCTTTGGCTCTTTGGGATTCAGGTGTTTCAACACCTCGCCTTGGCCTTCCTTTAGATCTCATGATATCTAATAGCTCAGATTCATTATATCGATCCAACGCCTAAGATTTCACTTCGGAAATCTGAAACTCCGAACTTCAGAAGTTTCAAGTCTCAAATCTGGGTGGGTTATCTCTCCTATGTGTACGAGGCGTTAAATCTCGTGTATGATTTTTTGTCCTTGTGTTGTGATCCAGCAACCACTATTGATCCTCCTCTTGAGCTTCTTATCTCTTCTAACTTAGAAAGTTTTCTAAGTTTCCAAAAGATTCAACCTTTGTGCCTCCTGCAGGTCCAAATCTTGGAACTCAGCTATGCTTCTGAAAATTTGTATTCCTCTTGAGCTTGGCCTTGTGAAGACTTTGACTTCCCGTGCACCCCTTTTGTTTCAGGGATTTTGATAACTCGAATTTGAAGGATTTCTCGAAGATAAATTCCTCTCACCCTCCTGGCGTTCTCCTTATTTTTGGTGCACACCTTGCAACTAGTTGTTACGCAAGGTTTGAATTCTTATGGATGACTGTGCACTCCTTGCAAAGGGAAATTTTTTGTTCTATCTCTTCTGAGCTTCGGAACTGAAACAGATCTCATCAACTCACTCCTTTTGTTATGTGTGCACACCTTGCACCAATTTCAACAGAAGAGAAACAATTGAAACTTATCCTAACATTCACAGTTACATACATTCATTTATAGAAACAACAACAACAGGAAATTTGCAAGCAATAACAACATCCACACACATTGGATCAATTTCCCTCTATTGTATTCATTCAAAATAAAAATGGTTATAGATACAATCAAACCAGAAACTACAAACTCAGAAATATCCTACTAACTTGCAACTAGCCTCTTTTCGGTGTAAAAAACCTCTATTTATCTCAGAGGGTTCTAAGGGTTCCCCCCGACTACTTGTCTATTCCAAAACCTAACCTAACGGATATCTTAGTCCAGTCACATTCCAGAGAAGGAGTGGAAACTCCCACTTCGCTCGCAATCATTCAAGCGTGCTTCAGATTATTTTTCGGTGTTGAGTTCAGGCGTGCTTCAAAATATATCCTGGCGCTGAGTTCAAGCATGCTTCAAAATGTTTTTCATAACTGCGAGCGTTGAGATTCCAAAAATATTCCCAGGTGATGAGTGGTCCTACTCCTTGTGCTCGCTAACAATGCTCCTGCATCATACTCCCCTTGACAAAAATTCATGGACTCTTGTCCATGAGCTCATGCACAGACTTTCCATGCTTCTAGATATCAACTTCATTTTCCCAACTTCCATCCTCTATTGGGTTTCCCTTCCACTTGACCAGATATTCAAAATAGTTCTTCCTCCTGGTCTTTTTACCAATCCTCTGATCAATGATCTTCTCCATCTGTGGTCTTTTTGCTATAGGCATTTGTTTCTCCCACTGAATCGTCTCTTGATCTTTAGATCCCTCTGTGTCATATTTCCTATAAGGATACAGGTATGAAGCATTGAATATGGGTGATATGCCCACATCATCTGGAAACTCAATATCATAGGCATTTGCATCAAACTTCCTCAAGATCTTACACAAACCTATCTTCTTCATATTTAACTTGTTATATGTTCCCCTAGGGAACCTTTATTTCCTGAGATGTGCCAGAACCTGATCTCCAACTTCAAATTGAAGTTCTATGTGATGTTGATCAACTCTGCGCTTGTACTCTTGGTTAGAACTCTACAACTTTCCTCTGATCTAGCTATGGAGCTTCCTCATTTCTGCAGCAAAATATTCTTCTCCAGCGCTCTTGATCTCACTCTGTTCCAAGTCTCTCAACTCAAATACTCCCCTGGGTTGCATTCCATACAATATTTGGAATCAACTTTTTACAGTGCTCCTGTTTGGTGAGTCATTGTATGAAAATTCTATTTGTGGCAGAATCTAATCCCACTGATTATGATGCTCAGTGACCAGACTCCTCAATAAGTTTCCCAAAAAAAAAATTACCACCTCAGTCTATCCATCTGTCTGAGGGTGATAAGATGAGCTAAAGGAAAAATTTGTCCCCAAATTCTTCCATATGGTTCTCCAAAAATGACCAACAAATTTTGTGTCTCTGTCTGAGACAATGCTTCTAGGTAGGTCGTGAAGTCTCACAACTTCCTTGAAAAACAGATTTGCAACATGTGTTGCATCACTGGTCTTCTGGAATGGGATAAGTGTGCCATCTGTGAAAATCTATCCACCACCACAAATATGGAATCAAATCCTCTTTGTTTTCTTGGTAGTCCCAACACAAAATCCATGCTTATTGCATCCCAAGGCCTCTCTCGTATTGAGAATGGTTGATACAATCCAATGTTTTGTCTTTTTCCTTTTGCATGTTGGCAGATTCTACATTTGTTCACAAACTTTATCACTTATTTTCTCCTACCTGGCCAATAATATGAACTACTCAATTGTGCAAATGTTTTATCATGGCCGAAATGTCCAGCCAATCCTCCGCTATGATTTTCCTTCAAAAGGTTATCCCTCATTGATCATTTTTGTATGCACAACTAATTTCCCTTGAACAACAATCCCTCTTGAATCATATACTCTATCCACTATCTTTTGTCTCTTAGCACAGGATTCACACATCCTTCATATGCTTCCTTGAAATCTATATCATCACAATACATGTCCTTAAGGTGTTCAAACCCCAAGGTCTTCACCTGAAATTCTTGCAGAATCAAGCATCTCCTTATTAATGCATCAACAACTTTTTTAGCATTCCCAGCAATATGTTTTATGACAAAAGTAAAATTATGCATAAAGTCAACCCATTTTGCATGCCTCTGATTCAATTTTTCCTGTCTGGTTATGAATTATAAAGCTTGGTTATCGCTATACAAGACAAATTCCTGTGGAACAAGGTAGTGTCTCCACTTCTTCAAGGCTTGAATTATGGCATAAAACTCCTTATCATATGTAGATTATTTTCTCTTAATCTCATTCAGCTTCTCACTGAAATAGGAAACAAGTCTATTATCCTGGCTCAAAATTGCTCCAATTGCAACTCCACTTGCATCACATCTCACCTGAAATGTCTTTTCAAAATTTGGCAAGACTAGAATTGGTCGTTCTGTTATTTTCTCCTTCAATATATTGAAGCTCCTCTCAGCTTCCTCTGTCCATTTAAAAGACTTGTGCTTCTTCTTCACTATTTCCATCATTGGCGCACAAATTCCACTGAAGTCTCTGATGAACTTCCTATAGAAACTTACTAATCTATGGAAGCTTCTTACCTCAAACATACTTCTTGGTGACGATCATTCTTTGATTGCTTTCACCTTCTCTGGATCCATCTTTAGTTCATTTGAAGAGATCACAAAACCAAAGTAAATGAGTTATGTCTTCATAAAAGAGGACTTATTCATATTTATCAACATCTTCTCCTGTTGTAGTCTCCTCATCACTAGTGTCAGGTGTCTCAAATGCTCCTCTTTAGTCTTGCTAAAGATCAGTATATCATCCAGATATAAAACCACAAACTTTCCAATGAAATCTTTCAGTATCTTATTCATCAACCTCATAAAATTACTCAGGGAATTTGTTAAGCCAAATGGCATAACAAGCCGCTCATACAAACCTTTATTTGTCTTAAAGGTTGTCTTCCACTCATCACCTTCTCTCGTTATAATCTAGTGATATCCACTTTTCAAATCTGTTTTAGAAAATAAATTTTCTCCACTTAAACAGTCCATTAAATCATCCATTCTTGGTAAAGTAAATCTATACCTGATGGTGATCTTGTTAATGGCTCGCAAGTCTATACACATTCTCCATCCTCCATCCTTCATTGGACTCAACATAGTTGGTACTGTGCATGGACTCAATCTCTCTCTGACCAAACCCTTGTCTAACAATTCCTGGACTTGGTTCTTCACTTCCTCATTCTCTTGAGGTGTCAACCTATATGTTGCATTGTTTGGAAGACTTGCTTCTGGTATCAAGTCAATATGGTGGTTGATACTTCTGATGGGTTGCAATGAGTTAGGCAGCTCATCCATCACTATGTCAACAAAATTATCCAACAATTCTTGAACTTCTTCAGGCAAATCATCCATCGAAGTACTTGTAAGGATAACTATGGGTTTCCTCACCACAGCGAACTGCATCTCCTGTTCTTTCTTGAATTCTTTCAAGAGTTCCTTCCCGCTCATGAGAAGTATGCTTGTGTTAGCTTCCTCTTTCACTTTCTTCTCCTCTATTAGCAGAAACATGTCTATTCTACCATTCTTCTCCAAGGTGTATGTATTCTTCCTCCCATCATGAATGACATTCCTGTCAAACTTCCATGGTCTTCCCAACAAAATATGGCATACATCCATGGGAATTGCATCACATAGAATTTCATCTCTATATCCTCCTATATTAAATTCAACCAAACATTGTTTAGTAACCATTACTTGGTGTCCTTTCTGCAACCATGAGACTTTCTATGGCTTCGGATGTCCAGTTGTCTCTAGCTCCAATTTCTCCACCATCTCTTTGGATACTAAGTTGTCAGTGCTCCCACTGTCAATTATTACCTTGCATACTATGTCTTTAGTATTGCAGGTTGTTCTGAAGAGGTTGTTCCTCTACACTGGATTTTCAACTTCTAACTTTGGTTTTAAGAGAACCTTTCTCAACATCAGGGATCTTCCATCCTCTGCTCCTTCTGCTTCAACATCCCTTCTCTTTTAATCCTGAAATGTGAGCTTCGCCTCCTCCTTCTTTCTTTTTCTCAGGACATTCCCAAGACATATGCCATGTCTTTCCATAGGCATAGCATCTTACTTCTCCTCCTCTGCTTCTTCCTCTTCCTCTAGAAGAACTTCTTCCACCACCCTCTCTTCCTTGGGAACTTCCTCTTGTTTCTGAGTGACAATGTGGTTTCTCAGTCTCATCCTTAGACTTGTGTGATTTTTCATGGGTAACTCCCTTGCCTTTGTTTGGGGATGGGATTTTACCTTTTCCTCGTTGGCTTTGTTTTCTGTCCAACTTCTCATCTTCCTTCAGTGAAAACTAATAAGCATCCTCCATTGTCCTTATTGACATCATGCTAAGTTCATCCTGGATTTCATACCTCAGGCCATTTATATATCTAGCAAATTTTTCTTCATCTTTCTCTCTTTGTCCAGTTCTGATGTTCAGCCTATAGAACTCCTCTGTGTACTCCTTAACTGTCATACCCTTCTGTCTCAGGTTCTGCAACTTCCTAAACAAATTGATATGATAATATTTGGGCATGAACTTAGCCTTTAGTTTGGCTACCATTATGTCTCAATTCTTTATCTCATGTTTGCCTTTTCTTCTCCTCTCAGCATGTAGTTCATCCCACCACAGTGTTGCATGTCCTTTTAGCTTGGTGACAACCTGTTTCACCTTTTTCTCTTCATCGACATCTTCATAGTCAAATTTTTTGTCCATGGATCTCACCCAATCTAGCAGTTCTTCAGCATCTAAATTTCCTTCATACATTGGGACCTCTATCTTGGCTTTGCTTCCCAATATAGAAACTGCTCTCAATAAGCATTTTTCGACAACATCTTCTCCTACAGCTTATTCGGCTTTTACTTCTTCTCTCTTTGCATCACTGATGTCTCAAGCATCAAGTTCTCTCCTCTGTGTTTCCTCCATCACCTCTAATATTGCACGAAGTTCTCACATCTCCCTTTCGACAGCCCGATTGGATAAAGGTGTTTCCACTCGTCTCCTTGGTGACATTGTGTTGACTGTCTATTACACACAGAGTACAACTTCGAGTTCTTTTGTCTCTCCTCCTTTGCCTGCTATCTGCAAGAAAAAATTCAACTATGATACCACTTGGTGAAAACCCCCTTCTCTCCTAAGGTTTGCATGACCTCCTGGTCACGATCTTCGATTCTGGAGTCGGTTGACTCTCTAAAACCTTATTAGCATCATTCTATGTTTAAAATTGGTCCCCCCAGCTCCCTGTGCAGGTTTCATGACACACGTGACCTTCCCTTTCACGCTCTGGGAAAATCTTAGAGTACCGACCATTAGCGCCTTTTATCTCGATCCCTCCTCTGATGTGACCTTGGGAAATGACCACGCGATTATAGGCACGGCCACAAACAGTTTGAATTCAAACTACTTTTGGGCCTGTAATTATCCTCGAGCCTCCACGTGTCTTCCTGGAGAAACCACGGTATGGATTGCAGCCCGCCCTTGACTTTTTAAAGTCCGTGCAACTCCTATCTCTGCAATGCGAGATGAACGTCAATCTCATGATCTTGATGGTGCTTCCAAACAAATGACTGAGATCTATTCCTTGGAATCAACGATCTATATCTCCCTCTCCCTGATTGACGATTGTGGTCGATTCGGAATTCCTGACTTCAGAATTCTCGAATCTCAAACCTTGGTTATCTTTGCAGAGAAATCTTCTGGAGCAGAAGATCTGTTGGCACCTGTCCCCTTCAATCAACAGTTGTTCTCTCTGTGGGTCTCCAGACTTCGTGTTTTTCGAGTCTCAAACATCTCTTTCTTCCACACCCCAATCCTCCATAGAGGACGATCAACAGACACCTATCCTCATGATCAATGTTCCTGCCTTCACTTTGGGTGTTTGACCCTTCAACTTGGATCAACATCCCTGTGACCCTCCTCTTGATCGACGATCGAGATCTCCTTCGGGTTTCAGACTTCGGGGACCTCAAACCTCAAACTTCACCCTTCTCGAAATGGCTTCGATCTGAAGGTTGTGATCTAGTGACACGTTTCCTCCTGATCTGACGATCGAGGATTACTTTGGGTCTTTACTCGAAGTTCTTAGATCTTCGCCATGTCTCCTCTAGATATGATGGCTCAGATTCACTTCGGGACTCTACGGGTCTTCGGGATTCGACGATCTTAGTTCTCAAATTGAAATTCCCATGACAAAATTCCCTGAGCTCATGATATGCTAACAAGTGTCTATTGACATATCAATGACTCTCACCTATTCATCTCTTCGGGATTTGGGTGTTTCAATTCCTTGCTTTGGCCTTCCTCTATATCTCACTATATCTGACAGCTTAGATTCAGTAGATCGATCCAATGCCTGAGATTTCACTTCAAAAATCCAGAACTCCCGACTTCGGAAGTTTCAAGTTTCAAATATTGGTGGGTTCTCTCTCCTATGTGTACGAGGCATTAAAGATCATGTACCTTGTCTTGAATCAGATGACTGTTGATCCTCACGTTGTGATCCAGTGGCCACTGTCACTCCTCCTCCTGAGCTTCTGATCTCTTCTAACTTAGAAAGTTTTTTAAGTCTCCAAAGGATTCAACCTTTGCGCCTCCTACGGGTTTGACTCTTAGAACTTGGCTACGCTTATGAAAAGTGTTATCCCTCTTGGAACTCCATTTAAAATCTCATTTTTCTTAGTGTCGGCTTTGAATATCATTGAAAAATTGACACACCAGGTTCACTCCATTTAAAATCCCATTTTTCTTAATGTAGAATTGTATTATTTGGATGTTAATGGACACACTATTGTTGAAAATAATGTAAATTAAAATGTACATAATAATGGGAGTGAAGTTTAAATGAAAAAAGAAAGAGATAAAGAAGTTAAGGAGCTTACATTTAATAGTAGATTGTATCTATGAATTTAAATAACGAGATAAGGCTTTTTAATTTACTCTAAAAACTAACTTGATTGATAGAGGAAAAAANGGAGTGAAGTTTAAATGAAAAAAGAAAGAGATAAAGAAGTTAAGGAGCTTACATTTAATAGTAGATTGTATCTATGAATTTAAATAACGAGATAAGGCTTTTTAATTTACTCTAAAAACTAACTTGATTGATAGAGGAAAAAAAACATAATTTCTCATGTTTATGTGGCACTTAGTTTTTATTTAGATATTTTATTTGCATAATAAAATATATTGTGACTAGCTATATAGTTTTTATTTAGATATTTCATTGTGGGATAATAAAAATGTTGTGATTAGTTATGTAAATCCTCCATTTCAAAAAGCTTTGATTTTGGAAGGTTTTTTCCTCAATGAGAATTAAAAATTAGCTCACTCTCTATTTATACCATAAAAACAATTTTTAATGGTACATATGTTAGGCCTATTTAACTTAGTGTGTTTTTCTTACTTTTTCACCATTTTCTTAAATATAATCAAATGCACCTACTTAAACACTCTCTATTTATACCATAAAAACAATTTTAAATGGTACATATGTTAGGCCTATTTAACTTAGTGTGTTTTTCTTACTTTTTCACCATTTTCTTAAATATAATCAAATGCACCTACTTAAATAGATAGAACCAAATATTTTTNCACTCTCTATTTATACCATAAAAACAATTTTAAATGGTACATATGTTAGGCCTATTTAACTTAGTGTGTTTTTCTTACTTTTTCACCATTTTCTTAAATATAATCAAATGCACCTACTTAAATAGATAGAACCAAATATTTTTTTATAATAAACTAAATTACCTCACATTTATTAAATATGTTCAGAGATTTCTTAAGAATCTAATTATAGTTCCCAATAGAGTGAGAATTGTGTGATCAAAATATTAGCATACATGTGAAAACTTGATTATCTCATTGAAAAAAGAATATTACCCATCAAAATTTTAAGTATACATATATTTTTTTTCTACTTTCTCATATTTGTTTTTCAATGATTTTACTTTCTTTTCACCCAATACATTTAATTCAAAATATTCATTAGACATAAAGGAGGATATTTTAACTCTTGTAAATCTTATTCAACAAGAATTGAATATATAGAGGATATTTTCAAAAGAAAATCTCAAAATAATTATCATTCAATTAAGTTGGAAATTTTTTCATTCTTTTTATACCATGATTTACAAGTATCTTTAAGATTTATTTGAATTTTTAGTGTTAGGAAAAAACATATTACATACATTCAAAAATGTTTTCAAATATATGTTTTGGTTTTTTTTTTCAACATTTTTCAAGTTAGGATTTGATTTGCATTGAATATATCTTTCTTTTTTATGTAAATCTAAAGCTAATATTTTTTTTAAGTAAATTTAGATTATTTCTTTAAAAAAACACAAAATGAATTTATATTTTCTTATTCTAGAATTGACATATGTGATTAGGACTAATAGAGCAACTTTTAAAGTCATGTAGGATATCCATTATTCAATTCCTACCTTGATTGACCTCATCATTTGAAAGCAAGTTAAGCTTAATAGAAAGTACAATATTCCTTTAGTCTATATAGTCAAGAATTGATAAAATTCACAACATTTTAAGTGATACACTTTAGAGAAAATCAACACAAAGTCCCTTAATTGTGTCACAAGCAATGGAGGGTCATCAATCTCCAATGGTCAATGAAAAATCAAAGTTGACATAAACCATATTATGTCAATAGACCATTATTGATTGACATTAACATGCTTCCTTAAGCCTTGGCCAATAATGTTACTATCCAGCAATGGAGCAAGGTGAGTATTGTGTTACTAGAACTTATAATACTCACAAATGCCAATATCTTGCTTGAAAATAAGATTGATGTTCTCAACTCTAGGTGATGGTTCATGTAAGGATATCTCCTAAGTAGAAAGAACAAATTTGTACAAGTTTTGGATGTGACCTCTCATAGAGGAACAAAACCTTAAATGTGATAAACTACATCTC
>SNQJ01S0202803.1:15602-25969 GCA_010110895.2 Picea sitchensis | reverse complement strand
GGGTAAACATAAAATATCTCTCTTCACCATGGTATAAAGATATTATTCATTTTCTTCAAAGTCTTCAATCCCCTCCTGATTTAGGTAAATATAAGTTAATATCTCTTAAACTTAAATCTATGAAGCATTGCATTATCAATAAATTTGTGTTTTGGAGAGATCCTAATGGAATTATGCTGAGATGTGTTGATGAGGAGAAAGAAAAATAGATTTTCAATTATTTACACAAAGGCGTTTGCAGGGGACATCATCATTGGAAAGCCACAGTTTTCAAAATACTAAGAGCAGGTTATTATTGGATTGTATTGTTCTCTGATGTGTTTTCTTAATTCAGGACATGTGAACCATGTCAAAATTTTGTAGGAAAATATAAACTAATGTCTATGCTTTTGAAACCCATCATTGTGCATGGACCTTTTCAACAATAGGGCCTCGATTTCATTGGGGAAATTAATCCTCCATATTTTGGAAAAAATAAATGGATACTCAAAGCCACATATTAATTTACCAAATGGATTGAATCAATCCCAACATGAAATGCAACAGATCAAGTAATCATGAGTTTTCTTGAAGTAAATATTTTCTCTAGATTTGGGTGTCCTAGAAAGTTGATCATTGATAATGCCCAATCCTTCAAGTCTAATTCAATGGTTAAGTTTTGTAATAAATGCTACATCAAGTTGGTTCACTCCAATCGTTATTATCCTCATGGAAATGGATTAGCATAATCCTCCAATAGGAGCCTTATAAGAATCATTAAAAAGTTGCTCACAAAAAATAAGAGATCATGGGATTCAAAATTGAAATTTTCCTTATGGGATGATCGAATCAGTACTAAGACATCTATTGGAACTTCACCTTTTCAAATTGTTTATGGAATAGAGGATGTATTTCCAACTACTCGGTTTACCTGTGCTCAAATTTCTGCAAGAAGAGTTAGAAGAGCCCAATGATATTCAAAGAATAATTTTCCATATTATATAAGTTCAAGAGAATAGAGAAAGGTTGAATCAGGAAGTTGTCATTTATCAGAACAAAGTTAAGGCAATATTTGATAAGAAGACCAAAAAGGATATTTTTCAAGAAGGATATCTTGTGTTGATGTGGGATGCTAGAAGAGAGGACAAGGATAAACATGGTAAGTTTGACAATTTATCGTATGGTCCTTTCAAAAGAGATAAGGTCATGAATAATAATACTTTCCTCTTAGACAATTTGGATTATAGTGAAATCTTCAAAGGCCCTGTGAATGGGCGGTTTCTTAAACACTACTTTTTTTAAACCAGTTAGGTTTTTCTAGTTTGTATATTATGTTAGGTTTTGTTTTGGTGTTATTATTTGATTGATTCAAATAAGACTCCATAAGACCAATGGAAAAAATACTCTGTAGTTTTTTGTTTTTTATTCTTTCTGGATTACAAAATAAATGGATGGCAGAGGAAGGAAACAAATTATAGTGAAAGTTTTATGACGATAAGGGAGATAAAGGAATTGGTTAGCAGTTTCTTAATGTTTCACCATGAAAAATTACCCCCAGAAGGAGCCATTGTTAGTCCTTAATTTTTTTAATGACTGTTGAACTACTTCTTCCCTACCCTACCCTTCCTAGCATCATTTTACACTATGATTTTCTTCTTCTATATTCTTTAAGTGTGCATGCATTATCTTTTCTGAACATTTTATGACATGAATTAGTGTGATATAATTTAGAATGAGACATTATAATCTTTTCCATCAAGATAGACGTCATATTTCTCATTTTAAATTTGAAAATATGAAAAGGGAAAAATGCATTACAAGAATACCATTATTTCTGTAGTGCCATAAGTAATCATGGATTCAAATGTGCCAACTCCCAAAGATTTTGTTAGCAATTGTCTGATATCATTTACTAAAATCCAATACCATTTATGATTGTGATTGGGTCATGTTTTTAGTTTTGATAGCCATCTAAAGGAATTGGGTGTGTACTTGAAAAGATGACATCAAATTGCAGGTTTTTCCACCATGATGTTATAAAAATAGGATCACGAAGCAATAAAATAAAACAAATGAGGAAATAAAACACAAAATATACACAATACAATAGAGACACAGATATACGTGGTTCACCCAGTGTGGGCTACGTCCACCAACGAAACTGTGAGGTCCTTCCTTTATTATTATCCAACAAATAAAGGGATACAACCTACAACACACCCATTGTAACTTCCTCTTCTTTCTCTCACAGTCTCCTCTCTCAGAATACAATATTCATAATGATGCATAGTTGCAATACATTTCCCTCATAAAAGAGGGTTTCCTTCTAGGGAAAACAACCCTAACATAAATTCTACCATCAGATCTGTGACCTTATAATGAATGATCAAGATTTACAATGAAATTACAATATAAATTGACAAGGGTAAACCCCCCCTACACTCCCCCACGTGGATGAGTGTACATTCTTCTGGGGTGTAAAGTATTTATGGGGTATAAACACAACTGGAAAAAAAGACCTATGAATAAGGAAGATAATCAGGCTCCACAACCAACAATATCCCACTTGGAGACTGATGTCAACAACTCCACCACTATTGTATCTATTGGATCATGAACCTTCTTGGACCTAGAAAATTTCTCATCTTCACCTTCATGCTTGAATACCAACTGAAACTGAGCAAGAACTCAGTTTCTCTTTGGTTACTCCGTTTGTTAACATGTCTACAAGATTCTGGCTAGTGTGTATCTTTTCCAACTTCAAATGTCCATCTTCCAAGATGGATTGTATGAAATGGTACCTAAGCTATATATTCTTAGTCTTTGAATGGAAGTATGAGTTCTTTGCAAGATTAATTTCACTCTCATTGTCATAGTACAACCTACTATTCTCCTTCTTCTTTCCCAATTTATCCATAAACATATGTAACCAAATCATTTCTTTAATATCCTCTGTAGTAGAAACGTACTCTGGTTCTATTGTTGAAAGTGAAAAAACCTTTTTTAGTTTCAAAATCCAACTTACTGTTGTTCCAACTATAGTAAAAACATACCCTATGGTGCTCCTCTTGCTATCTTCATCACCTTCCATATCTGAATCAACATATCCCTGTAGAACAATGTTTGAACCTCCAAAACATAATGCATGAGTAGCAGTACCTCTCAAATACTTGAGAATCCACTTTACTGTCTCCCAATGTTCTTTACCTGGATTGTTCATATACCTTCTCAAAACTCCCACTACATGTGCAATATCTCGCCTTGTGAAAACCATCGCATACATCAAGCTACCAATTGTTGATGAATAAGGGACCCTGAACATGTATTATATCTCCTCCTATGTCTTTGGACACATTTCCTAAGTCAATTTTAAATCGCTGGCCAAAGGTGTACTAACTGGTTTTTCATTCTGCATTGTGAACCTCTCCAACACCTTCTCTATGTACTCACCCTGAGACAATGTCAATTTGTGATTTATCCTCTCTCTTTCTATTCTCATACCAAGGATTTTCTTTGCAACACCCACATCCTTCATCACAAATGAATTATCTAATTTCTTCTTGAGCAAATTTATATCCTGCATATTAGACCCTGCAACAAGCGTGTCATCTACATACAATAGCAAGATAATATAACTTCCATTTTATAGCTTTTTAAAATAAGCACAGTGATCAGAATGACATCTACTATAACTGTGTTTTTTCATAAACCTACCAAAATTCAAATACCACTCCGTTGGAGCTTTCTTTAGGCCATATAAGATCTTCTTCAACCTGCATACCAAATTCTCCTTCCCTCTGACCCCATACCCCTGTGGTTGCTGCATATAAATCTCTTCCTTCTAATCTCAATGGAGAAAAGTTGTTTTTACATCTAACTATTCAAGATGCAAATATTATATTGCCACAAGACCTAAAATAGTCCTAATCGAAGTCATTTTAACAACAAGAGAAAATATCTCATCAAAATATATACCTTTCTTTTGTGCAAACCCCTTTAGAACAATTCTAGGCTTGTACTTCCATTTTCCTCCATATTCTTCCTTCAACTTGTAAACCCATTTATTATGCAATTCTCTTTTTCCTACAGGAAACTGATCCAAGTTCTAAGTATGGTTATTTAACAAAGAATATGTTTCCTCATTCATTCCTTGATCCCACTTCTTTTTGGTGTCTACCTGCATTCCCTCTTCATAACATTCTAGTTCACTAGAATCAGTCAACAATAAATAATATAATGAAGGAGAGTATCGTTCAGGGGGTATACTTAACCTGGTAGATATTCTAACAACACTTTCAAAAGTTTGAGGTGTTTGTTGATCCTGTCGTTGTATATTATGATTTTCTGGTACCTTTGGAATTTCCTTTTCAGTTATCTCATCAAGCACTGTGTATTCTGGTTTTTTTTTTCCCATTTCTTTCCCTGCAACTGATCTTTGTGCATGACATTCTCATTGAATATGACATATCTACTCCTAATGATTTTGTTATTTTCATAATCCCATAAGCGATAACCAAAATCATTAACACTGTATCCAATAAAGGTACACTTCTTGGATTTTTCCTCCAGCTTTGTTCTATTTTCTTTATCAATATGGACAAATGTTTCACAACTGAAAGTCTTCAAATAAGAATAGTTTACCTTTTTACATGTCCATGCCTCCTCTATAATTCTACCATCGAAAGATCTTGAAGGTCCTTTGTTTATTAAGTAAAAAACAGTATCTACAACATCTGCCCAGAAATGTAAGGGAAAACTAGCATGGAATCTCATACTCCTTCCATGCTCCATGATTTCCCTGTTCATCCTTTCTGGCACACCATTTTCTTGTGGTGTTCTTGGAAGTGTCATCTCTCTACGAATCCCATGGTATGAATAGTAATCATCAAACCCCTTGCTGCAATATTCACCTCCATTATCTGATCTGAGACACTTCAACCTTTTTCCTATCTCATTCTGAACCAAAGATTTCCATTTCTTAAAAGTATAAAAAACATCATATTTTTGTCGAATGCAATAAACCTAAGTTTTTCTAGTTGCATCATCAATAAAAGTAACATAATAATGAGATCCACCAAGAGATGATACATGAGTTGGTCCCCATACATCTGTATGCACAAGATCTAACATTTCACTCTTCTTTTCTTTTCTGACTCTGAGAATTCCGACTCTCTTATGTTTTCCATAAACACAATGCTCACAGAAGTCCAAATCAATTTGTTTAAGATCTAGAAACAAATTTATTTTGTGAAGTATCTGCATCCCCTTCTCACTCATGTGTCCAAGACTATGATGCCACAATATTGTATCCACTCCTATAGAATCTAAAGAGATATAAGAGTCAATATTACCAGTACATAAATACAATGTACCTACCTTCTATCCTTTTTCTATCACCAATGATCCTTTGGTGACCTTCCACACCTTATTTGTAAATATGGATATACAACCTTCACTTTCCAACTGCACTGTTGAAATTAGACTTTTCCTTAGATCTGGAACATGTCTTACCTCCTTCAACAACCATTTTTTTCCATTTCATTTCTTTATTTTTACCTTTCCCATTCCAACAATTTTGCATGGTGCATCATCACCCAAATGAACCTGTCCAAAATCACCTTGAACATAACCTAGAAAATGTTTCCTATGGGCTGTGGCATGAAATGAAGCCCCTGGATCTACCACCCAAGACTCAGAAATATTATCTACAGAAAGAATCAAAGCATCTTGTAACACATCACCTGTTACATTTGCTTCCTGATTTTTCTCCTGATGTCTATCTCTTTGTTTCTTTGGAGCTCGACAGTATGTTTTCATATGTCCTTTCTTCCGACAATTCCAACACTCTATCTTTTCAAGTATGGATTTGGATATTCCCTTCCTAGAATTCCCACGATTCCTTGAGACCTTTCCTCTATCCTTTTGTCTTCCCCTATTCTCCATGCTCAATGCATTACCTGATGTCTCACCTATGCTTTTCCATCACATTTCCTCACTAAGGATAAAATCAAAAACATCATGAAATTTTAAAGTATTTGAACCAGACAGAGAGTTACTTACAACCATGACCAAGTCATTTCATCTTTCTGGAAATGAGAACAAGATTAGAAGAGCCCTGGCCTCATCATAAAAATCCACTTTTATAGAACTTAGTTGATTAGTAACAGTATTAAATTCATTTAAATGATCTGCAATAGAGCCACCTTCTGACATTTTCATATTAAATAATCTCTTCATTAGAAATACCTTATTGGATGCCAAGGTTTTTTCATACAGTTTAGCTAATGCATCCATCAGATCCTTCGTTGTCTTTTCTTTCAAAATATTGAAATCCACCGATGTTGCCAGACTTATTCGTATCATTCCTAGAGCCTTTCTGTCGAGAATCTCCCATTCTTCATCCTTCATAGCCATCAAATTCTTTTCTATTTCTCCTAATGGTAGGAATAGATCCTTCTGATATAAATAATCTTCCATCTTCATCTTCCATAACTGGTAGTTTTTTCCATTAAATTTATCGACCCTAATCTTTCCATATTCCGCCATTACTCCCACTCGAACCATGAACCCTCTTTTCCTGCGAGTTACCTTTCGCTTTGATACTAGTTGTTATAAAAACATGATCGCAGAGCAATAAAATAAAACAAATGTGTAAATAAAACATATAAGATTCACAATACAATAGAGACATAGATATATGTGGTTCACCCATTGTGGTCTACATCCACGAGATAAATTTCTAGGTCCTTCCTTTATTATTATCCAACAAATGAAGGGATACAACCTACATCACACCCTTTGTAACTTCCTCTTCTTTCTCTCACAATATCCTCTCTCAGAATACAATATTCAGAATGATGCACAGCCGCAATACATTTCCTTAATAAAAGAGGGTTTCCTTCTAGGGAAAAAACCCCTAAAAAAACTTCTACCGTCGGATCTGTGACCTTATAATGAATGGTCTATATTTACAATGAAATTACAATATACATTTACAAGGCAATTTTTCCTTTGGGGACTTCACCCCCGAGCCCCGTAGGGGGGTAATACCCCCTGCACTTCCCTGCATGGATGAATGTACATTCTTCTAAGGTGTAAAGTCTTTGTTGGCCCTAGGTTACGGAAGAAAGTAAATATTAAGGAGGAAAGGAGAAGTACAAACTGTGCGGAAGACACATTGATTGAGAATGGGTCGAAGTGGTCAAAGAAGATAAACAGAGTGAAGTAAAGGAAAGTGAGCCATTGAGAGAGAAGATCAAGGAAGAGAGATCAACAAAGAATATGGATCGTGGACAACTCAGCAAGCAGAAAAATCCACCGACAGATGCTTGGAGCACCTCGTGGGAAAGAAGGAAAGATAGGCTGGAGAAGCCCTGAAAATGCGGGTTAAGTGGACCTAGGTTTTTAGACACCTAGGGTTTTGGATCTAAGGTTTTGACACCTATAAGTTGTCATGAAATGTATAAATAAAGACCTAGATGAGAGAAGAGGGGTTGTTATTGGTTGTTGCTCAATAATTGGTTCGTACTATTGTGGTGAATGGTTGTTGAGTGTAGTTGTTGTGTGAGAGAGAGAAGAAGGCTATTGTAGAGAGTCTGTATTGTAAGATCTTCAGATGGGTTCTAAGGTCAACCCTGTAGCTAGGTGCGTAGGGAGAAGAGAAAGAGGGAGAGAGATATGCAAACTAAGTGCATATATATAACTTTATGTTTTCACATAATCTATCAAGAAACACAGTTTTGTGGACGTATCCCTAGGGAGAGGGTGAACCACGTATATCTTGTTATTGTGTGTGATTGATGTTGTGTTAATTTCCATCTATTATATTGTTGATGCATTGTTGTGATAGATCTGAGATATAAATTGTGAAGTAGGTTAAGGGTGGTAAATAATATCTAGATTGTTGTGTGTTGTGCCTTGGATCCACTTTGCATTTCCCCTGGTTGTAGACACCTGTGTCCTGCAACCCCCTATTTCTAGTTAGAGTGAGACTTCATCTGTTTCGAAGGTGTTTTTGAAAGGGCCAATAGTTAGGGATTGTTGGTGCGTTGTTAGAGTTGAACCATGGGTCTTCCCTGGTGCCAACAAATGGTTCCATTGTCAGGACTGATATCTTCTTGAGGGAATGTCAAGGTGGTTTCCATCGAAGACAAAGATTCAGAAGTGGATAGAAGAACAAAAAAGGAATTTTCTGAAGCTCAAAACAAGAAACCTAATCTTAGCACAGAAGACTGGTTGGGAAGGTACATATTCAATGACATACAAGAGATTTTCTTTGGAGGAATTTATAAAGAGTTATATGAGTGGTTAGCCATATTAGCAAATACCCAGTTTGAGATCAGATCTAGACCACTTGTGGTTTGGACGTCGATGTTGATCAAGAAGGTCAAGAGAGTTGATAATGCCATGTCAAGAGCAGTAGATCACTAGTTCCATAGCACCATTGGAGGGTACATTACCGAGTTTTCTATTGATAGAGTAGAGTCATATAGCCAAGCAGAGAGATATTTCTTTAAGGGACCAAAGGTAAAATTTTTACACTTTTTGAAGTTGAAGATCAAGATGCTATTGCATGAGAAGAACATATTGAAGGTACAATAATTAGTCAGATTGAAAATCTAATGTTCAAGAACTTAGACAACGATAGCGACACATAGGTTGGACATAGGCGTAGTGGGAGAACCTTTAGAGAGGTTTCTCTGGTGAAACTGTTTGAGCAGACTCATGAGCCAATGGCACAGGATGAAGGGCTCTATAGTGGAGAAGAAGAAAAAATATTGAACAAGGAACATTCAGATTCTTCTAGGGAAGAGGAATGGAAGAGTGAAGAACCTCACCGAGAAGAATCATAAACTTCACGAACTACATCTATTGTCGAAGTAAGTAATATTACTCCTACTTTTATTTTAGCAACACTAAGTAACCAGAGTATCCAGAGTTATCAGAGCACTCAGAGCACTATTACCAACAGTTCAACACATACTTAGTCAAGAAACCTAGGAATATATATGGTAGATTAAATGAGGTTACCTATATTTGGAGGAGATGGATATAAAGATCTTGATCAACACTAGTTCTTATGCGAAGCTGTATAGAGTACTAATAAAGTCAATGATGAATATGTTAAGAGAGCTTATTTTAGTACTACCTTGAGAGACCGTGCACTGAGATGGTACATAAAGTTTGTTAAAAGGACTGCACAACCTAAACTATTGAAAGATATCAAGACTGTGTTGATTGCAGAATTCAAGAAACCCAAGTGAGAGTTGCAGTGAATTACAAAACTGAAAGAAATCAAGAAGAGAGTAGCTAAACTTGTTTGGGAGCTTGATCATAGGTTTATGAAATTGACAGGTCATTTGAGTTTTCAGATTCCAGACAAGGAAAACATGGAATGGTTCATTTCTTCCCTCTTACCACACATTAGAGATCCTCTGATGCAACAAAAGGTTGCTTCACAGGCTGAGGAATTGGAGATCACCATGAAACTAGAATAAGCCCCTATGGGAGAATCCATCTTAGGTATTAGTCAAATTTTGAGTCAGCTAACTAGCTTATCTCTGCAGGTCAAAGATATGAAGAAAGAAAATGGAAAAGATAAAAGAGGATAAATATGGTGCATCAGATGAAAATCAGAGGGCCATGATAAGGATCATTGTCCCCTATTTAACAAGTACTTGGCCTCTAGAGATCTGAGCTTGTTGAACAAGGTTACTCTACCTTGGTGTGAGGTATGTAAAAATAGACATCGCCCTAGTGAATGTTATTACATGCAAAAATATGTCCAGATACCTACCAATATTTACTGCACATTCTTTAAATCTATGGGGCATGATGAGAAGGAATGTAGGGATTATGACCTCTTTCATGAAAGGCCAAGAGATACATATAGGATTCAAGGAGAGATGTAGTAGGAGGAAAATGCTACGTAGTTTAACTCCCCAGGAAGAGGAAACTTCAACCCTTGTGGTGGATTCAGAGGAAGAGGAGGAGGAGGAGGAATGAGTTGAGGTCGAGGTTAGATCATTTGTTATAACTGCACCCAACTAGGTCACTTGGCAAGGGACTATCAGAATCCTTGTACCACTTGCAGTTACTGCAATTCATTTGAATGTGTTATTGAAGAATGTCCAACATTGTTAGAAAAACTCCAGGAGAGATGCAGAGGAAACCATCAGGTACAACTGATATTAGCCTAACCTCGCAGAGAGGACCCCAGAGTCGTTGTTATCACTAGAGGAGGCATTGTGTTAAGCCCTAATATTGGCCCATTACCCCTTAATTGGGGCATATTAGATTAGTAATGTTATTTTATTTATGTCGGCTTTAGGCCATTAGTTGTAATTATACCTCCTAGTCTCCTATATATACCAAGGAGACATTTTCAT
>SNQJ01S0202802.1:1558-16729 GCA_010110895.2 Picea sitchensis | reverse complement strand
TAAGCTAACTAGGTACATGTACAAGTAAATGTATGGGTATGGGTACATGTACAATGAAAGGAAGGTACAAAGGACAACTGAATGAGTGAGTGCATGATGATGAAATGATGGGAAAATGAACTAAGTCCAAACTATATGTATGCATATTCCCAACTTGACACTTATCATGTTGAGAATTAAATTGGCCCACTTGTCCCCATCCTTAGAACTTAGGATAAAATAATATCCATACTTTAAGAAATATTAATATAATATTCCTTTTTGGCTTAAGCTCCCTAGCTTAGCCCCTTATCCTTAACTTTTATCCCCCTTTTCCTAACTAGTGGAGTTTAGCCCCCCATACTCTTTTACATGGTTGGTATGCCACAGTGATGTATTTTTCATTAATATTTGTGTGTGATTACATTTACATTTACATTACATATATATTGTCCTTTTTGCATCCCGACTCACCAACCTCAAAACAAAACATATACATAAAGGCTCTTTGGCTTCAAAATCGCGTGCACTTAAGTTTGTTGCGTGTTGTATCCTAGAATGTGCACACTTCATCATTTTAATGCGTAGTACATGTGTGCAATATACTATGGAAGGTGCATGAAAAATGATATCAAACAACTCACCAACTTAAGTACATTTGTATTTACATTTACAGTTGGGGTTTGGCCTAGGGGTATTACAGTATTGGTTGAGCCATTGTAGGTTAGGGTAAGAATAGCTTAATTTAATTTTTCTGTTTTGAATAAGATGTTGGCTCAATTTTGGTTTCTTGAATAAAATCCATCACATTATAATGTAGTTATGATTTTTTATTCTTTTTACATAAGATTTATTCTTTTTTTTCTTTCTTTGTTTCAATTATTCACCTTAGTATTTATTTTAGTTATGCTCTGATTTTAAGTTTGGTTTTGTTTTGCTTAATCTTAGTTGATTTATTTTATTTTTTATTTTTATTATTGCGTGGTTTCAATTTTAATCTTCATGGTTGATTTTCAAGATTCTTAATTTGCATGTTTTGTTTGTTATTGCATGATTTGCATGCTTGACTTTTGTTTGTTTTTCCATTAAGTTGATAGTGAGTAGGAGTAGGAGTCAGAAAGTACTTATAGTTTCTTTTATATGTGACTTGGAAAAAAAATAATGCTTTGTCGATGGTGGGAATGACTATTATCAAACATGAAAATATCGAAAAAGCCATATACTTTAGAAATCATGATCTGAATGATGAATGTCTTGCTTCTTTTAGAATGGGTAAGCTTTAAAGCCTAGGGGCCTAATTCATCTCTTCACTAACATATGTCATCCTCCTAGACTTAAATACATATCCCACAAGAAATCCTCATCACAGAAAATATCCAGTAATGGGTACATATGCTTTGCATTATAATAATAAAAGAAAGAAGTGATGAGGTAGGAAAATAACTCAAAAGGGAACCATGATGTCAAAGAGGGAATGAAAATATCTTCTCCGGGGCTATGGATGCCCATTTGCAGTGGAGAAACACCAGAAGGGGGACAAGGTTACTTAGAGATCATACAAAATAATACCCTAATATTATAAATAAGATCTTACTAAAAAATGCAAGTCAGTGATCAAAGGGACTTATCTTTTGTATTTGATCAAAATCAAAACCCCATGATAAGGTAAATAATGATTTCTAAATTATATATATAGGGATCTATGGGTGGTTTCTATTTTCTCTTCTTGTTATAAGTCTATGTTACTTGAAATTGTTTGGGAGTGATCAAAGGTATAAGCAGAGATTCTGGCTTCGTCCAATGAATCGCCATTTGTTGAGTCCTCAACAGAACCTTAAAATTTTCAATTTTTGGGTACCACTTTTTCTTTTTATCATTTATGCCTTATTTTTTGGGGATTTTCATATGTTTTATATTTTTCCTTTAATTAGTTTATGCATTTTTTCCTTTGTTTTATTTGCATCTGAAATCTCAAGAAAACCCAAGAAAATCTCATGTTTTTCATAAGGGATTAAAAGAAAAAGAAATAATTGAAAAAGAGAAAAATCACAACCTTTTCCAAAAAGTGTCGATGAACTCATCGAGGGTCGATGAAAAAAGAACAAGATAACAATGTGACGCCCAAGGGCCCGACCCGATGGAGTCTTAAAGAAAATGCCGACCCCGATGGACACATCGACATCGAGGGTTTTGTCTAGCAGATGTAAATGGGTAGTGTTTTCGAGCGATCACCAATGGGACCATCAGAGTTAGTCGAAATTATATGGTTAAGAACGAAAAAGAAAAAGAAAAAAACTCCCGATCCCAATGAGTGAATTTTGAAAGTGTCGATGAAGTTATCAACGTCAGTAAAATTTTGAGTCGACTTAAAACAACAAACATATTCCCCCGATTGTTGATGAAGCCACCGGGTATCAGTGGAATTCGTTGAGTCCTTAATAGAGAAAATCATTTCAGCTGTTGTGTATGTTTTGGTGGCCATACAAGATCCACATCACCTGCCACATCATCCAACACATCGGCCTTCCACGTTCCAATCTTACATTACCATATCACCATCCATACTTCCTTTTTCAACGTAAGCATACCACGTCACCTTCCGTACAGGCCACATCATCATGTTGCATTACCTTCCGTACTTTCCTCGTCAGCATGCCATCTCACTTTCCATGCCGACTCCTGTACCTTCCACGTCACTCACCATGCCAGCCTCCACATTGACTACCACACCATTAACACATCACTTGTTATTTCATCATACACATCATCATAGTACATATTTCTCTTATGATCATCTGTGGATGGAGGCTTTGGTGGAATTTTTAATGATTAGGCACTCCTTTCCGGTCATACCAATGAAATCATTGGACATCGAAAATATTAGTAGAAGGTGAGGTTTCCTACTTCAACGTTTTCCACTGATCACCGATAGACTCATCGACATCACCCCATAAATAATTCAACATGTCATAAACTACAACAAAAGGGTCGATGCCGATGAACCTTCACTTGAAGAGCGAAGCCTAGCCATTCGATCACAAGAGTGAATGGATCTCGATCGTCCAAATCTCTAACTTGCACCACGTCTATTTCTTATAGTTTTAGGAATTCCATGTCACGTAACATATTGACATGTCATGTTACCAATCAAGAATCGACACATCACCATCCACATCATTTGCCACGTTGTTCTTCCATGTTACCAATCGTAAACTAGCACATCACCATATGCACTCCCCTTTTCCATATCAACATGACACTTCACATTGCCACATTATCGTATTGGTCCATGTCATCATCTCAAAGGCATCAATCATACGATCACACATCATCATTCCATGTAATGTCCACTCATGGACTATGTTGCATTTTTCCATGTCAGTCATCTACGTAAGCTACCACATCATCTTTTGTACTTCATCTTTGCATAATATTCCATGTCATCGATATATGAACTTCTCTTATTAATCATTAGCATTTAGGGGTTTTAATGGAACATTCTGGTAAGTATACACACCTTTCAACCGATGCCGATGGACTCAACAAACATCGTTAAGATCGATAACTGATGTAGTTTCTCGCAAAAACAGTTTCAACCGATCACCGATGGGATCATTGGCGTTGGTTCAAACTCATATCAAATGAGACATGGGATATGTCAAAGGGCCGATGTCGATGAATATTTCCTTATAAAATTAGAGCTGTCTCATTATGGAAGTGAATGAATCTGGACCATACAAAATCTTTTATTCACGCCTGGTCCATTTTCTATGGTTTTATGAATTCCATGCCACATAATATTTCAAAAAAACATGAACCAATTGAGAGTTAACACATCACTTATTTCATTTTTTTGACACGTTAGACATCCAGTCATCAAAACACGTTTGGTTTTCATGTCATCATTCAACATCATGTCTAAGCGCATCAATTTTTTTTTTTTTGAAAAAGCACTGATGAATTTTTTTTACACATATAATATAAGTTGTCCAATCACAAGCAGGAACATATCTTGACCATTGGTCCTCCCTCATAAACTGTACCGAAAATGACATATTTTTCTCGAGCGCAAAAAACGTTCTAAAAGTCATTGATGAGAGAAAAACCCAGTTTCATATTTTTTTGATAAATTTTCAGCCCAAACTCCATTTAAGGAGTTCCTTATACCTTTGAAAAGGTATCACCGAGATATACAACTTTGTAGTTATATGTTTTATGTGATTCTATATAATGTGTTTACAATTTTTGAAATAAAGCTACGACATGTAAAATTCTTACAGTATTTTCATGATAACTTTTGACTTTGATCCCTGTTTTGAGAATGCCATATATCATTGGAAATGTATCATCAATATATGAAACTTTTATTTTATAAGTTTTTATTTATTTGGCATGGTTTGTTTCAGGTTTACGAAATAATGGAAATCAGGCTTAGGGAAGTGACTCAAATATTTTGTTTTAAGATCAATTAATTGTTTTTTCTGATAAGTTTTTGACAAAAAAGACATTTTATTCCTAATATACATTTTTTATGATCTAGTTACATACAAGGAGAATAATTTAGCACAGTCAGAATAATTTCAATATTACATGCTGCAAACTCATAGATTTTCGTCAGTTGACAAACACAAGCATGATAATAGAGTTGGAAGAATTGGTGACCCAGTGCATGAACATTTCAATTTTAAAAGTGAATGATTACTAAATATTGAAGAACGACTCAGATAACTGTGCCTAAAATACAATTAAATAAAATTAAATTAAAGATGCATGCATTAGGTTGCTAAAGAAAGAACAATGGGTTGAATTATTTAATCAAGGAAAGATTTATGAGGTTGTGCATGCATGAATTTTTGAATGGATGATTCATCAATACTTTTGTTCATTGAAGATGCAAATTACATGAGGAGATTGCATCACTTTTAACAAAGTCAATTTTATTTTTATTCCATAATTAAATTATTTTTTATCTTATAAATAAAGAGATTGACTTCTTATATAAAGGGTCTTTGATCTTCGGAACTATTTTCAAGAGATTTTCTATCTCTAGAGGGATTTCAGGTGGATTTTAACCAAAGAATTATTTCAAGGCCGAATTCAGAAACTCTTTAGAGTTAAGATATTTTGGTTTGTTGAATCTTTGTGTGTTTATTCATTGTTGTTTATTATTCTACAATTGATTAAATACTATATGAATCTAGTAATAATTTCAATACTTTTAAGCTATCTTAATTGGTTGAATAAATTGTTGGATACTTTCGGTAAACTATTATTTGCTTTATTACTTAATCTTTTTTTATTTTTTTATCTTATGTGGGATATGATTGAATTATTTTGGAATGTCTTGCAATTAAATGTTATCTCTTTCTTCTATTAATTAGTTATTGTTTCCTGGATATTATTTGATGAGTAATATATTCTTAGTGGAATTATTTCTTCAGGAATCTAAAGTCTTAGATAGTTTTCATTGATTGTTGCCACAGGTTATCCTTAACATAGATTTCTCCAAATTCTTTAGTTTCCTCCTTTCTTGCAGTAGATAGACTTAAAACAGAAAACAATAAAAAGAACAAAACCGAGTAATTTTTAAAGCCCATCGAAGGGTTTTCACACCTTTAACGTGGAGGATTATTCCATACCAAACAAGGAAGAGTCAGATTGGGCCTTTTCCTTGGGTTTAATCCATACTGTTGAGCAAAGGGAATTTATACCCCTCAACACTACCTTTATGCTTGATCAAGAGAAAAAACTTCAACAACAAAATGGGGGACGACTCTCCACCCAACCATATACCTTGCTATCTAATATTTGGTAGTAGGTCACCCCCGAGCCCCCAATCTAATACCAAACCAACATTTTTATGCCTTCTTATTTCTATAGACCAACCTAAGAGAGATGATCATTTTCTCATTCCTTTTCCTCTTTATATAAAGTCCATCTAGTAAATAACCGAATTATTTTAATTATTTATTATATATTTAGCTCCATTGAACACAATTACTTATTTTACCATTCTCTTTAATTACCCATATGTCCATGATAATTATTTTATTATTATTTTTTTTTACAAGGGGAATCGGTAACAACGACAGTATCGTACTCGCGTGACACGGTGTCGAATCCTGCCGGCTGCCTTATAACCCCTAGAGAGAAACGCATAGCCCGCAAGCACGCCCTCCAAGTAAATCGGGGTGAGAATCGACCTTGAGACCTCTTTTTACATATTTCCTTCCATTTACACGGCACTTGCCAATCGGTCTACATCCCTGCGGGCCATGATAATTATTTATTAGGATACATACTTATTTATTATTATTTATTCGGTTAAGTATTTATTATGACCATTTCAAGAGAAGTATTTGGTTAAGTATTTATTATTTATTCGGTTAAGTATTAGCAACAAATTTAATTCTTATTTGGGCATTGTCTTATGATGGATGAAATTTTGTTTTGCTGATAATAAATCTGAGTATTATATTCTTTCCTTGGTTACTCTAAGTTGTGCAACTTAAAACACTCAGTTTATGCTGGACGATTCGAATCCCTTAACACATCAATGCTTGAATATGGGTGGTCGAATCATAGATTTATTTTCCTTGCTATTGTAAATTGAGCCAAACATTTCATTGCTAGTATACAAGACTTGTTCTAATAGGTTTCTTTTGATGTCCATCATTTACAATCTTGGAATGTTATTTTGACAACAGTAGCAATATTGTCTCAAACAATAAATGTGGATGGTTCTAATTTGAATTTTCTATAAACTTTGAGTCACAGGACAACATTCTTATTTCTTCCTCTGATCTCGGAATTTTGCAAGCAAGTGATATGTATGATAGTGATATGTATGATCTTAATGATAAGTCACACGATTCTATGGTTGTTTTAGTAAACTAGCTAGATTAACAATTAATGGATTGAAGGTCGCTTTGGGGATTTCTTAACTATCACACGGTGGACTTTGGCTCAAACAAGAATGCTTCTATACATGAATAAAAACATGAATATATACATCTACCAATAATGTAATGGATGAAATATTTCACTCAAGATTAGCCATAGACTGAATCTGCAAGGTATAGAAATGATTGCTTACATCTCCACCGTTCAGTTTGACGTGACTACATTAGGTTTTGAATAATTTCTTACCCTTTTCTCCAATATGCACAACTGGTCGAATAAGATTTGAGTGAATCACCCTTACAAGAAGACTATGAGATATACAGTTGATTACAATTAATAGGATTTAGTTAACTCCACTTTACCTTCCTCTTTTGATCGTTATTAGTTGAACGTGGACATGGTTAGGTGTTTCACTCAAGTACAATTTAACTAAGAATCAATTTTAAATATAAACAAATAATTATTAATTTTCAATAATAAAATCTCAGTAATATAAAAAAATGAAAACACAGATCCCTAAAAATTTAATACACAGCGTTTCAATGAACCAAACTTCACGACTATTAAAGAAATACAAACACATATGTCTCACATACTTTTAAGTATATCAAATTTTATGAATATTATAAAGCCCAATTAACACTTTATCCTATCCTTCTTTACCACAAATCAAAATTTAATTGAATAATAAGACAATTTTACTAGACCAAAGTTCATTGCCAAATAAAAATAAATGTATTGTGAATATTGTTATGTAAAATAAAAATCAATACATTATCCAAGTGTGATTTTTTTTTAAATCAATACATTATCCAAGTGTAGATTTTTTTTTTTTATCCATATTTTTATATAGTGAGAAAAATTATATCATTAATACGGAAGTGAAAGGAACAAAGAACTTGCAAAAAAAGCTTAATAGTGTATGAACCGTCGAGGCAAACAACTAAGCATGGCCTACAGTGAAAGTGTTTTTTCCCATAGATCTTGCTATCCAATCTTTTTAACTAGTGAAGGTAGTTTTTCCCATCCTCGCTCTGAAGCATCTAATGTGTAGTGCAAAGAAACGATGATTATGGGGCAGATCAACCAAGCATGTACTGTGTAGTGCAAAGAAACGATGATTATGAGGCACATCAGCCAACATTGGTTGAAAAATTATATAACAGTGATGGACAATAAAAATAGTTTCACATTTGGAGGGGTACAACGATGCTCTATAGGTATTTTTATTTATTTAAAAGGAAGTTTTCAACATTTTAGTAAAAGCATATATTTGGACAATACATATAAATATAGTTGAAGATGTTCATAAATTTAGTTGGAAAATACATAAATATAGTTGAAGATGTTCATAAATTTAGTTGGACAATACATTTAGAAATATAGTTGAAGTAGGAATATTTCAACAATGCATGATATTTGTTTTGTAGGGACGATAGACATTAGGGTTTTAGATGAATCTTCCAAAAGAGAGTGGGGATTGTTTATTACAAGGATTTCACGTCATGGGAGCTAGTTCTTGTGTGATCTCTTTGTGGACATTGTTTTTTATCACAACACTATTAAGAATAATTTTCAATGAGATTGAAATGTATTTCTTCCATCCACAATGTTTTCGCGAGCTCAAAATGCATTTGAGCCGATATAAATATCCACAGTCATTATTATCACATCAGAGAAACATAGGTTGACTCCAGGTCCTCCAAGGGTTTGTCGATGGAATTTGAAGTATTACATTACTTTGGAACTAACCTACAACCATGGATCAAACTATGGCCAGAGAGTTCATAGATGCTATTGATCCCAAGGAAAATTTAGAATGGAACTAAAATCTAGCTCTATATAAACTAGATATAACTAGATCTGTTATGATCACAACTAGATATGCATACTGTGTTATGAATAAATCGGATGAGGACAAACCCACTTACAACAGATCAACATTTTTACCTAATTGGAAGGCCCTACCTTAAGAGTTAGAAACCTGCTCTAATACCATATGTAACGCTACCTTTATCCTTGATTAGAAGAAAAACCCACAACAACAAAATGGAATACCACTCTCCACCCAACCATAGACCTTTCTATCCAATATTTGGTAGCAGGTCACCTCGAGCCCCAATCTACTAGTCAACCAACATTTGTATGCCTTCTTCCTTCTATAGACCAACCCAAGAGAGATGGTCATTTTCTCATTCTTTTCTCTTTATATAGAGTCCATCCCCTAAAAAACCCAATCCAAATGGTTCATTATTTTATTATTTATCATATTTTTAGGGTTTCCCCATTAAATACGGTTACTTAATTTACCATTCTCTTTAATTATCTAGATGTCCATAATAATTATTTATTATGATCCCCTTTAACTATATTTATTATTATTTATTCCCCAATCCAAAGGCTTCATTATTTTATTATTTATCATATTTTTAGGGTTTCCACATTTAATACAATTACTTATTTTACCATTCTCTTTAATTATCTAGATGTCCATAATAATTATTTATTATGATCCCCTTTAAGTATAATAATTATACTTATTTATTATTATTTATTCCTTTATGTATTTGTTATGACTAGAATTATTATTATTATTATTATGTGGGGCATGACAAGACCAATATACTAGCCAACCCATTTCCGTGTTCTATAAAATACACCTCCTATCTTCGTGATGTGCAAAACAACCATCTCCCATACTTAGTAAAATTTACTTACTTCCTGTATGGGCCACTGTCATTTTTCTTTTCATTCTCATACACTCACACACCCGTCGACCCAGAATCTCGTGTTCGACAAAATGTACCTCCCATTTATGTGGCCAACAATGCTATTCTCCTATACTCAGTCGAATTTCTTGTTTCGGTGCAAGTGTCTTTACCTTTCTACATGTTTTTAGTACTGCATGCCCTCAGGTTCGCAGTCCCACATACTACATAATGCATCTTCCCAAACTTCATATTGAAGCTCCATACTTAGCACTTTTCATCCACCATGACATCACATCACCACTTCTCATCACATTTATTTCCCCCACCACATCAACAACCATTTGTCAAGACATAATGTCGTTATTAATTTGGCGAAGATCTCGTAAAATTTGTAATAAACTCAAAAATCTTGTCGTGTAGTCTAATAACCTTGAAATAAGAGTTATCCTGATTTGTAACATCCCGCTCTTGCCCGCACTGAGCAGACTTATCCTTTGAGGACACTTGCGTGCAAGTGACCCGGTTCTTTATACGATTGGTTGTTTTGATTATGATTATGAGATATTGTGGATTTGATGATATGTTATTTTTGTTGTACTTACATCGACATGTGCTATTGAATGGGTTCTCCTGAGTGTGCATGTTGGCCCTTGACCAAGTTTTAAGGAAACATGGTCATGTTTAACCACTTTTGGGACTTCGACATGCTAGTCGAAGGTGGAGCGCCCAGGCAGAGCTGAGATCGCGGGATCTCACTTATTTTGCAGACTTGTGGACCCAACAAAGGGTTTACTAGGGTTTAGGTAATGGGTTATGGGATGTCGGCCCATGGGTTTACCCATGATTATGATTGTTTGTAAATGTATAAATAAGTAAGTAAGAGATGTAAGGAGCCTGGCTGGTTGGCTATGTGCACAATATGTTGTAAGTTTTAATGTGACTTAGTGCAAGAAAATGCCAAGGCTTGCAGAGCTAAGTGCAAGAGGTTGTAAGTTTCTTTGTGCAAACTGACTGTGTAGAGTAAGGCTCTGTGCTAGTAAGGAGTTGGCTCTGTGCCTCAACCTGATTTTGGGAAGGAGGATCTGGTGCACAGTGCGCATATCTCCTGTCCTCTACGAAGTTTGTCTCTATGGCTCTGTGCACAGGAGCAGATGAATGTAAGAAGATTGAAGACTAATAAAGAAGAATAAGCTATTGGTGGACGTAGCCCCACACTGGGGTGAACCATGTATATCATGTGTCTTGATGTGCTTTGTGCGATGTGTATAATGTTGTTTATCTGCTTAGTGTTGTTGTTATAATGTATGATGAATGCATCTGATGTTGTTGCTTAGTGATTAATGGTATTAAAGATAAATGAATGCTAGATCTAAGCTAATGCTATGTGCTAAGTGATTGAAAGTGCTTGATCTTTATTGTTACTACGTTGATCTGTAATAAGGGTTTAATCTGCGATGTGAATGAGACTCATGAACTAATGCATATTGTTGTCTAAGTGCCCTGCTTAGTTTTGTAATCACAGATTTGTGTCCCATCTTGGTTGTAGACACCTGAGTCCTGCAACCCCCCTGCCTCTACCTCGGGTGAGACAACATCTGCTTCGTAGGTGTTTCTGAAAGGGCCGATAGTTAGGGTTTTTTTGGTGCGCTGTTGGAGCGTTGAACCCTGGGTTTGCCCCTGTGTCAACAAATGGTTCCGTTGTCGGGATACGAAACTGTGATTGCTGGGAACAAAAGAAAAGATAAAGATTTGTGCGTAGATCTGCTGCTGTAGTGCGCAATATTCTAATTGACTTGTGAAGCTCTGTACTAAGAAAGAAACCTGGTCTGAAGAAAAGAGGTAAGATCTTAAAGCTTTGTGCTCTGGTAAGGGTAAGATAAGTGGAAAATTTTGCTTCAAAAGCATGAATCTAGGTATGTTTGATAGATTATGTCCTAGTCTGAATGGTAGGGCCCAATTAGAAGAAATAATTGATTTGAATAGAGAAAGGTATGTTATTCCTATGCATAGAATTTTTTTTTGGACTAATAAGTGGATGTAGGAACCTAGAAAGATTTTTTGTAGATTGTAGGTCCAACACTGTGATCCCAGTGCGCAGTACAGGAAAGGCTGGGGCTCATTTAAAAGAAAGAGAGGATTAACACTGTGTTGTAATTGCAGAAGACCGGGACATCTTGCTAAGGAATGCCCTGGTACAGGTCCTATTTGTCTTTGTTGTAAAGCTATTGGTCATGAGGTTGAGGATTTCCCAAGGATGATTTCTAAAGTTGAAAAGATGAACATGAGACAAGAAAACTATAAAGACGGTCAAGAGACTAAGGATATGTTAAAGAATCATAAAGAGAAAGAGTCAGAGACTATGTTAATACAGTTAAAATAAGTAATGGATGATCACAGAGACATCAATTTACCAAAAAACGTATAGTTACAAGAGTAAAAGACTTCGACATAGATTATGTATTGGATGAAGAAACACACGTGAATACTATGCCAGAAAGCACTTGGGAAATTTTGGGAAGGCATGCTATGATACCTTCATTGGGAAGGATAGGCTTGTTTAAAGGAAAGATGATAACCCTATGTGGAAGAGTTACTAATATACCTATGATTGCTTATGAAACATTGATTGAAGAAGAATTTGAAGTCATTAAATTTGTTGAGAACAACGCCCCTTTTCCACTTTTATTAGGAAAGACTTGGATTGAGAAGGATCAGATCAAAAGGAAAGCAGAGGAGGAAGCTACATAATAGAAAAAGCAAGAACTAAGGGACTTTATAACTAGAAAAATAGAACGACTAATAAAAGAACAAGAGGATAAGTCGAAGCAATAAAGGGAAAGAGAATTAGCTGTCGAAGTTGAAAGAACACAAGAAGGCTTGAAGAACCTGTCCGTGCAGAAAATAAGTATAGCCACCCCGAAAATAGTAAGAGAAGGGACATTAACCTCATAATCTATAAGAGCACATCAACAGTGCGAAGTCCTTTCACCAGAAGAGAATAAGAATACAAATGGAAAGAGGATTCCAGAAATTGTTAGAGAATCTCAAATCACAGGAAAGAAGGCCAGGAAGCTCAATAAGAAGAATGCTAAGCTAGAAAAACTACAGGAAGCTACAGAGAACAGAAGGAAGACTTCGTAGGAGGCAAATCTGCATAACTTGAACCTCGCCGAAATAACAAAACCACGCAGAATGGGACTTTGCCAAGGCGAAGCTATATGACCATTGGAGGCGCCCCAACCATTAGAATGACACCCCAGAACGGCTAGAAAATGCAGTTATGAGAGAATGGACCATTAAGACCGCGCCATAACGAACATATTCACATTGATTGAGGCATTCCTATCTGTTGGAGAATCCGTTACGACGCTTGTTTATTTAACTCGTCGGACAATGCACCGGGACCACTTTTTTCCACCTGTGATTATCTAAGCTACCAGAGAATCGATTGTATATCACGCTATGATTTCTAGACCTCTCCATCTGTTGGATTACCTCGCTTATCTGTTTGCTTACCCAATCTATTTGTCTACAAGTGTGGATGTCGGGTGAACCTAACGCGTTAGATATATTTGTTGGGGAGATCCTTACAAAGATAATGGCTGATAGACAATTTTCTATAGGAATACAGACGTCGTCGACTAGGGGACTGCAAGCATCCCCTTTGACTGGACGTCGTTCTAGCCGAACCACAACTGAAAAAGCGAAGCAAGCATCGCGATGATCTGGCTAACGCGAAGCAGGTCCCGTCGGTCTTACCAGATTACATACCGCCTTTGGCTGGCATGGTTAACCGTGACAACATCCCACGTGACTTTGAGTACATGTTGATCACTACGTACAACTTGAAAGGGATACACGTAGTTGGAAGCCAGTTGGGATAGATCCCAGCTCTGAAGAACAACGACTTTAATCTCGACGACATAAGGAACTACGCCATGCTCATGCCCCATAGGTATTTGATGAAGACGACTGGGAAGAAGCCGCACATAGTCTCCCAACCGTGGATTAAGGAGCTTGCGCAGTCAATGATACTGAACGTGATGAAGATCCCTCACTTTGGCCGACATCAAGAGGTTAATGCTTGCGTTAAATGCCTCCTATCGTGCTATCATGGAGGATATCTGTGGCTTGACAAGAGCATCACTGTGGATTCGACGCTGATCCACCTGATCATAGGACTATGCATGCAGGGACCATACCCTCAACAGTTCTACCCAAGGAATACTTCAGATCGTTCCCTAGCACAACGCATAAAGGAGGATTATGGTGATGTAGAAAATGGAAAGCGAGGCTACAAGGTATACTCTATCTAGGATGGCGTAGTGTGCCTTGCTTGCCAACTTATAGTTGGCAAGCTCGTCATAAAGAACCGTCCGACACAGGTCATTGGGTTCGTAGTAGACCTCACTGGGAAATGCATGGAGGGGATGCAAGTGAACTGGGCAAGTTACCTCATCAACGAGCTCGAGAAAGACTACCGCGAAACGCAGGATCAGGGGTATGAATTCCATTTCAGCTGGTTACTTGTATTAATCACATTTATCTCTTGGAAAATGCCCGAAGGAGCGACATTTCCAGAAGTTGAGCCATCGGAGCTGTTGGCCGCAAGGTTCTCCACCTTGTGGTATACAAATGACATGTTGAAGTAGTGGTAGTCGAACGCTGTGTTCCATGCCTACTACCAGCAACTGAAGTGTTCTATTAAGGCATTCCCATGCATGACATCGAACACATTGCACCAGTACAGACCGCTANCACGTAGATCGACACTTTATCTATATCACTGTGTCCAGGGATGCGAGTAAGGAGGACTTACAATCCTATTATAAGTTGTCCGACAAATACATGGAGGAGATCACCAAAGAATGGCCAATGGAGTTCCTTGTACCGGTTGAAGATGTAGATCTCTTGGACGCAGACATCATAGAAAGCCCCTTGGTGACCCAGGTCGAGCATGTTGGGCAGAGTAGCGCAAAGAAAAAGAAGAAAAAGGTAGAAGTCCAACATATAGAAATTGATAAGGAGGAAAGCGTCTCTGCAGAAGATGGATCTGGCTTGCCAGAAGGAGGAGGAGAAGACCAAGGAAATGGACAAGTAGGAGGGGATGACAGAGAAACACAACAAGAAGGCGAAGCTGCACCATCAAAGGACCCCCCTACAGAGGCAGAAACATCAAATAAAATGAAGGTTTCCCCGTAGAAACCTTCAGCAAGAAAGAAGACGTGCGTTGGTAAGCCCAAGATGAAGGCCACACTCACAGAGGACGACGTCGATCTAATCATCGCAGCCGTGGAGGATGCTTCAGAGGATATCTTGCAACGATATGTAGAAAAGCAGGAGACGTTGTATGAAAGAATCGAGAAGGAGTTGAAGGAGATACAACAAGCCATCCATTCGAGCCGCGCAATACCTACTGCGTCTTCTTCGTCGAAGATTGCAGAATTGGGGGATGAGCCCACCCAACTACGAATACTAGAAGATAGGCAAAGGCTCGACTTCATTGAGTCCATGAAGAGAAGGAGAAGTTTACAAAATCCTTGAAGCAAGAAAAGGAGGAGGTCTTAGAGCAACTACG
>SNQJ01S0202801.1:25258-41987 GCA_010110895.2 Picea sitchensis | reverse complement strand
AGTCAAGTGTTCCTAACACCATAAGGTAGGGAGATACCCATGAAGGGTTGAAGGCCGAGGTCTATTTGTTCTGTGCATCCCCCCTTGAGGAACCCACCTCTTAGATGGGATCAAGCCCGTGACCCATTTCTTAGGCTGAAAATCTAAATGTTGCACTTTGATCAAGGTACCTAGTGGCCAAATTATAGGTCATCTACCCAGGTGGAAATTGTGGGCTGCATTTGCACCTTGATTGGATTTTGTGTGGCTATTGGGAAATATTGCCAACTCTTTAGGGATATGCCCCCTTTACCCTTCATTATAAGCGATTATTTCATCCTTCACTAGTTTCTCTTCCGGTGACTTTAGACCCCATTGTTGAGTACTATTGGAAGGTCCGATGCTATTTCGAGAGGAAGGATGTTACATCTTTTAGGACACGAGCATTTGTTTTCATTGATCCCCCACGCAGACAAAACCCACTGATCCACATATATGCTTCTTTTACTTTATGTATGATGGACTTCTGATTACATGTTGATTTAGCTATATATTATGTAAAGTTCAAAAAATTACAACAAAGGCTCTTGCTTATTTATTACTCTCACCACCATTCGCATACATTCACCCAGCTAGTTGGACATCATAGGGGACCCACAGAACCCCTGCCATTCCATATGCTTGCTAAATCTCCCTCCTATCTTAGGGGGAGTGCACAGTCTTGCCAACTCATTGACACCACCTTCTCATACTCTAGTGAGTGCCACTGTCTTAGGATCAGCTTTGTTTGGTTCCACATTACTTGGGTCCACTTCCCAAGGTCCTCCTTCCATTCGCTCTCCTTTACATGGAAGCGGGGGGGCAACTTCCTCTCAAGGGGGTAGTACTAACTCACCTAACCCCCCTCAAGGGTCAGGTTCATTGAACACTCACACCATGGATGGAGCTAATCCTCAATCAACACTCCTGATGCCATATTTGGCCTCTCTTAACATACCAAATCTAAGAAAACTTACCAATGATCCTACATTGCATGACCCCACATGGCCTACAATGCCCACCAAACTACCTTCAAACATCCCCAAGTTTGAAGGAAAGGAAGGGGATGACCCCGCCAATCATGTCATGAATTTCCACCTATGGTGCTCTTCCAACAACATCATGGATGATTCCATCAGATTTAGATTATTTCAACACACACTCACTGGCCCATCAGCCAAATGGTATGTAGATGAAAAATCAGGGTCCCATGTGACTTTCAAGTCCTTGGCCAAATAATTTTTGACCTTCTTCCAATTACCAATCTGCCATGACAATGGTCTGGAACTACTCTCTAATTTCAAACAAACCTCAACCACACATATCGTTGTTCACATTCACGAGTGGCATAGATGACGTAGTTTTTGAAAAGTAGAAACCACCAAACAACAGTGTCTTGACTGGTTTATTAGATCACTTGTCTCTCTCCTCGGTAAGGATGTAGCTTCCACCTTCCCTCAATCAGAAGAAGAAGCCATCAGTAAATCTCAAAAATATGACCTCATCTATTCACAATAAGGGTACTTGTACACAGTACTTCCTGATCTCCCAAAACCCGTGCCATTTGGCCAAGACAAACCCAATATGTCTCACTCAGCAGACAGACTGATTAGTAATACCACTCACAACGGTCCACAACCCCAACAATCACCAATGTATGGTACACCTCAATATCCGCTGGCATATGGGGGAACCTCTTATTACCCCCCACCCCCTTATCAACAACCATACCTTATTTCTATGCCTCCACCTATCAGTGGGCCATCATCGGTACCCCCCATACACCCACCTATTTAAACAAGTTCTGGTACCCCCTTTACCTCAGCTTATAGTACTAGCGAAAGCACAACGCTTTCCTACATACCTTACGGATCACAAATCCCACAGCATCTGTACTTTCCATTTCCTAGTCCCCCACAACCCATGGCTCCCCCACATCCTCACGCTGGGGTGAATTTTTCTCAACCCTCCCTCGTTCAACAATATCAAAATTTCGAACAACTAAATATGGAAAATCTGACCCACCCGTCAAATAATGCCAAAACGAAAGGAAGAAGCAGGAACAATAATAGCCTAGGTCAAGGCGGGAATCAACCCCAACAGAACCAACTTACTGGGGGCAACTAGAACCAAGGTAATCAAAACCCCTAGGGGGGCAATAACAATAGGCGTCAAGGGAGAAATAACAATATTGTTAAAACCAACTTCCCTTGTGCTCTTTGCGGTGAGTTCGGTCGTTATACTCATCATTGCTCCAAAATTGCTGATTTTAAATGGCTGAAAGACTCAGGCAATCTACCACATCCTCCAGCACCACTTGCCCCTCAGCAGGCCCCACAAAAATACGTGCAACAACCCCCACCAACCGTGCTACATAATCCCATTCCACACCAAGGTGTGATGAACACTCAACAAGAGATACAACCTACCCCACCAGAGTTGGGACAGTACCTCAATCCAAACAAACCAGCAGATCATACGATCCTCCTCACCAGTGAGGAAGAAATCCTTTTACAAACATGTAATCATCAATACCACACACCCACTGAGTCTCTTACCATTCCCCCAGAAACAATCCCAACACCAACAGGACCCCTTTTGGTGATCCCTCACCCTAACATGGAACCACCTCTTCGCATCCCTCGCATCCCACTGTGCAGGAATGTCCACAACCCACAGGCTAGGGCAGCTCATAATTACAATTTAGTTGATGACTTAGCACAATCCTCGACCGCCATGTCAGTATTAGAGGTCTATCAAACTTGTCCCACTCAGATGAAATTATTACTTTCCGCCTTGGGGATAGTTGACCCCGCAGATACTCACCTCGTCACATTTGATCTCAATAGTGGAGAACCTTGCCTCCTCGCTCTAATCGTTTTTCAAATCCCATTCAAAATTCAGAACATTACCATTCATCGATGCATCATCGATGAATGTGCATCCACATGCATTATGTCCAAATATGTATGGAAGAAACTTGGTTCCCCTGAACTCATACCATCTGCCATTACCTTAAGAGATTATGATGGATGACCATCGTCTCCTGAAGGGCTCTTCCAAAATGTCCCCATAGAACTTGGGGGCAAGACCATTCTCATCGACATTGAAGTTATCGATGCCCCACTTGATTATAATATCTTGTTCGGTCGTAGCTACATGTACGCTATGAAGGTGGTTGCCTCGTCTGTTTTTCGAACCATGATGTTCCCCCACAATGGGAAGATCATCACAATTGATCAAGTGTCACATTACAAGCCTAAGCCCTCAGCCAACATCGATAACATTCTCCCTCTCTTCCACATGAGTCATGATGCATACCCCCTCATCAAAATGGGTCCTGAGATTTTCAAAGACCCATCATTGTTAGGAACTTACCATGGTGTGCCACCACTTCTTCATCCTTCCAATCAAGTATGTGTCATGTCATCCAATGGAACTGACATAGAGGATGTCCATCCTCCTAGGGAGGCTTCTATCATATCTGTCGTCTCACTAGTCGCAGAACTCCCTCCTCACGAGCCTCCTGCGAACTCCTCAATTCCACCAGTCCATGAGTCCACCTATCCCCAAGGCCATATCCCACTTTGGGAGATAGTTCCCCAAGCCATCACTCAAATCCCCTTCTTCTACCCCCCACCGGGCGTACAATCTTTCTAGGTAGCCGCAACGCTGAACTTCCCTAATATGGTGTTAGCAATTCCAGTTTGGTATTTACATCCACCAGAGATGGTCCCTCGGCCATCCCTCCCCCCNTACACCCCCACTCACTACCCTCCCTGCCACAGCTGGGGGCAAGCGAAAGAAGAAGGAGCCCACAACTCCACTTCCCCCATGCATCCAACCTCCTTGCAAGCTATGTGAGAATTATGGACACCAAACCAACAACTTCCCATCTCTACCGGAGTTACGGAACTTGATTCCACTCAATCAAACTCCATCAACACTCACCACTGTAGCAAGTATTGTCGCTACCACCCCTCACTCAAGTAGTAAAGGGCTGCGAACCAAATTTTCTTATGCTATATGTTCAGAATATGGCCATTATACCCACCATTGCCCAGCACTACGATGCTTTCAACAGACATTAGTCGCAGTACGCCAAAACTTCCAGAATGAGCCCAGCCCCACTACATCATCCCTCCCAAAAATCACTGACATCCATTATGTCACAACTTCAGTCAATGAACGTATGAGATGCCCTTTCTCTCTATGTGAATCCTTCGATCATTTTACATACCAATTTCCTATGATCATTGAATACAGGCGACACCAAATGTCCCTGATTCAAACCACGACACCTCCTACAAAATTAGTGGTTGACCTTACCTCATCTATAGAGATTATTCATATCATTTCTCCTAAACCAAAGGCACTCCCTATGCCTCCATGGTTCTTAGATAACTTATCCGAGGATTCACTCCCCAATCCCCCCAATTCCCCCGTACATTTCCCTACGGAAATTTTCCACCCAACTACCACTAGTACTCCTCAGTACTTCGATATTTGGTATATGTCGAATGAACCTTTGCAATCCCATTGCATCATTCCCCTTTCTTCTTCACCCAAAGACAACCACATGGCGACAGTAGCCGATATCACTCCATTAGACCCCTTGTATTCCCGCCAATTTCACTGTGACGAGGACATACTCGAGGAACTAAACACCCCCAACTACCCATGGGATGTGCTCCACCACCGAGCACTATTCTTTCCATAGGAAGCCTTCACACCTCCTAACCAAAACCCCATATACACAATCAAAATAAAGGATTTTATCCCATCAGGGGATATCAACTGGTTCAACAACCCCATCTCGGCCCCTGATTCTTTTGAAGAAGGCAACATGGCCAACATTTCCCTGACCATTAAAATCAATATTTCCATCAAAACTGGAGTCAGTGAGGAAATAACCATCGGTGCCACTTGCACTCCTCAAGAAATCATTACCTATAAAGCCCTCTTCCAAGAATATCAGGATATTTTTTCTTGGTCATAGACAGAAATGCCTGGCCTTGATCCCTCGATCGTAAAACATCGCATTGACACTTGGCCTAATATAACCCCAGTTCGTCAAAAAAAGGGACCGCTACACCCATCCAAAGCAGCAGCCATCAAAGATGAGATTGACAAATTATGCGCGGCGGCGTTCATCTACCCCATTGCCTATACATCATGGGTTTCCAACCCTATACCCGTTAAAAAAAAACAAAGCACTATCCGTGTCTGCATGGACTTCCGTGATCTCAACCATGTATGTCCAAAAGACAATTTTCCAACGCCTTTCATCGATCAAATTATTGACGACTGCATAGGCCACGAGGCTCTGTCCTTCATGAACGATTTCTTTGGTTATAATCAAATCCAAATTCACCTAGCCAATCAATACAAAACAACATTCACTACCCCTTGGGGTACCTTTGCATATCGTGTCATGCCTTTTGTCTTAAAGAATGCTGACGCAAATTTTCAACGGGTTATGACATACATCTTTCACGATCTAGCTCATATCATTCTTGCATACTTGGATGACCTCACCACTCGATCCAAGAAGCGCACCCAACATCTTGATGATTTACGGATCATTTTTCAATGGTGTCGTCAGTACAACATCCGCCTGAACTCCCTCAAGTGCATATCCTACGTCACTGCAGAGAACCTCCTTGGATTCATCGTTTCCCAAAGAAGTATTACTATGGACCCCCTCAAAGTCCAGGCCATCTCCGAAATTCCACCTCCTCAGAATTTATGTCAACTACAGAGCCTACAAGGAAAAGCCAACTTTCTATGGTGGTTCATCCCAGACTATGCCACTCAAGCACACGGTTTCCTTCACTTACTCCGTCATGACATCCCATTCCACTGGGATGAACATGCTCAAAAAGCATTTGACGATCTTAAAATGGCACTTTCCAATGCCCCTTTAATTAGTGCACCCAACTACAATCTGGACTATATCCTCTACATCTCAGTATCAACTGCCTCAGTAGTAGGAGTTCTTGTCCAAATCGGTGATGACGATCGTGAGCAAGTCATTTACTACGTTAGTAAAAACCTCTCAGGGCCCCCCTTGAAGTATAAACACGAAGAGAAACTTGCCCTTGCAGTCGTCCTCACAGTCCAGAAACTGCGTCATTACATTCTGCTTCGCACGACTAAGGTCGTAGCAGATTCCAACCCTATGCAATACTTGCTTAGCCATCGAGAAATTAATGGAAAATTTGCTCGATGGATCATCATCCTTCAGGAGTACGATCTTAAATTTTCAACACCCAAGAGAAAGAAAGCTCTCATCCTCGCCGAGTTGGTCACGACCTTGAACTTTGATATTACCAGTACCCCAGTCAATACCGACTTTCCTGATGAACATCTCTTCTACATCACTTCAGATGACCCTTGGTATGGCGACCTCCTCATCTACCTCCGAACCCAAAAGTTCGGTAATCACCTCTCATGAGATGATAGTCATCATATTCGCCACCACAACCCGCTATCTCCTCATCGGAGATATCTTATACCAGTGAGGGGTCGACACCATACTTCGTCGATGTTTGACTATTGATGAGGCCGATAGAGTCTTAAATGACTACCATAGCGGCACATGCGGGGGCCATCTCTCGAGAATTTCCACTGCTAAGAAAATCATCTGAGCAGGTTACTTTTTTCCTACATTGTTCCATGATTTCATTTACACAGTGAAGTGATGCAAGCAATGCCAGCTTTACACCAACAAAGCACAAACACCACCTGCTCTTCTTCACCTAGTCATTATTGTCGGTCCCTTCTGTAAATGGGGCATCAACTTCATGACTTGTAATCCCCCATCCAGCAATGGCCACAAATACATTGTTGTTGTCGTCGATTACTTCACAAAGTGGGCTGAAGCCATGCCCACCTTCAACAATACTGCTGACACCGTAGCGCATTTTTTCTTTAACCACGTCATATCCCGCTTTGGAGTACCACTCCAATTTGTTTCCAATCATGGGAAACACTTCGAGAATGAGATTTTTGTCAAACTCTCATCTCATTTAGGATTCTCCCACGAGTTTTCCTCACCATATTACCCTCAGGCTAACGGACAGGTCAAAGCAGTTAACAAGGACCTCAAAACCATGTTACAGCACATGGTTAATAAACATAAGACCAATTGGCATCATATGTTATTTTCCGCACTATGGGCTTACTATACGGCTGTGAAAACAACCACTGGTTTCACACCATTTCATCTAGTCCATGGGGTTGAGGCCACTCTTCCCATCGAGTTCGAAATTCCCACCTTACGCACCGCCATTGAGCTATTACCCAACACTACTCCAATGGAGCAGTGCTTGTTGAACTTAGAGTCCCTGGATGAAGATCATCGATCTTCATTACAGAACAATGAGGCAACCAAAAAATGATCAAAGGCCACCTTTGACCGCCATGTCAACCTTCGCTCATTTTAGGAAGGTGACCTCATCCTTGCTTACAATATCGCTCACGATACCTTCAGTCATGGAAAATTCGAGTCACTATGGCATGGCCCCTACGTTATCCAACATTTCTTCACCAAAGGCGCTTACATCCTAGCCTCTCTCGAAAGCCTCTCTCTTAAAGAACCCGTCAATGGGTTATACTTAAAGAACTTTTATGCCTAAGCGTAGTCATACTACTTTAGGTTATTTCTTTTATAGTGTTTTTAATCTTTTTTCCCTCCCTCACATCTAAACTATCATTTGTGCTATTGATAGATGCATCCTCCACTGGCCTACCACATCGGTTACGCCGACGGTGCCAGCCGTTGGACACAAAATATTGCTTCAGCAGTTTGGGCCCTCTATACCCCCTCACATGAAATTCTCCATTCGAGCGACATATGTTTGGGTTCAGCCACCAATAACCAAGCCCAATACACTGTCGTCATTGGCCTCCTCGTCGATGCCTAGCATCATCGCATTCGTCACCTTAGCGTCTTTCTCGACTCTCAACTAGTCGTTCTCTAACTCAACAATGTGTACCACGTCAGCGATCCTTGCCTCTTTCGCAAATACCTGTAGGTTAGACTTTTATCTCGACATTTTGATTTCATTACATTTACACATATTCCAAGACAATTGAATCAAATTGCAAATAACTTAGCTAATATTGTGTTAAACTGGCATATATCACATCAAGAATCTCAGGGATGATTTTAGGGGCTAAATTTCACTCATGGGCTAATTTTCCATGGTTTTTCCAAAAATGAGATTCGTTATTTTAAAAATTATTCGCCCAAATTCTATAGGATAAAATTATTTTACCTTAAAAATTGCCAAAATTTTATAAAAACTATATAAAATACTTAGATATTTGTATATTTTTTAAAAAATATCGCCAAACATTTATAGTTGACATACGAAGGATTAGTAATATTCGCCAAGGTTTCTACATTTTAAAATAAATTTCCATCCTTAAAATCATCCCTGATCAAGATACCTCTACACATACATAAAAATATCAAAAAACCTATCACAACATATATAGATTAAACATCATCAAACATTAAAAAACACATCTAAACATCACACAGATATCAAAAGGTATACTCGTATATATAAGTCGATCCCCAGTGCCATCCAAATGTTTACATACAAAAATACAAAGTATCCGCAGGCCAGTGAAATGCCTTGGTATAAAATGGGCTCACCAGCCTATATAAAAAATACAAAAATACCTAGAGCACCACTCAAGGTGCCTCTAGAGAACCACCTCCTACCCCTCCCTTAGGCAGTGGTCCCCCACCCACTACTGATCCCTCAGGACCAGGAGGTAACCATACGATCATCGCAGCACCAACTACTGCTTCTTGTCGTACCATGGCCCACCACGGTGGCGGAACCCCCACACACCGCTCCAGGATGCCCTCATTCTGGATACGAGACCACATGCCCTCAGACACACCCTATACCACCACCTCCAGGCGGTGGTGAATATCCTCAAAATCCACTCTGGCATCCACCGAAGGAGCGTGTGATGGCCCGACACCTGGGTCATCAAACCGGTGTCTCCTCACTGCTCTCTTAGACTCAGCTGGTCTCGCCCCAGCGTCCTCATGATGACATCTCTCTCCTACCCACGACCCTCCCTACAGTAGTCTCCCCGGCTCCTGGTGATCCGACGCCCTCAGCAACTCAACCTCGCGCCCGCGAGGTGCCACATCTGCACATACAAACACCCAAATGATAGTATCAACATCTATATCATATGCGTATGTCATGCTATCTCAAAAAACATATATATATAACTCATAAACATACCTTGGTGATCAAAAACCTCCCCTGGAGGTAACACCATGTCCGGATCATCCCAAAAGTCAACACCAGCATATGGGAACTGCAATATCACCTACGGCATCTGCCGCCACACCTGCACCACCTTATCCATAAAGAAGTGGCCGCCCTCGCTACCACCATGGCGAAGAAAAATAGTCGACCATCGCCTCAATTGCAGCTCTCGCGCCCCAGGAGTGCCCAATAAAATCCTAGGGTGCAACATAGGCACCCTCTCCAAAAACTAGGCTACCAAGATGGACCCAAAGGCAAACTCTCCTGTGTCAGTGGACTGACAACGGTCCAGTTTCCCTACCATCCTGGCATGCAGCGTAAACCCCCAGGCAAAGCGCTCACCAGCTAGTACCCTCTCCATAATCCTCAGCTCACCACCACTGATCCGCTGAGTCGCAAGGGACCCATACACCCTCACAATCATTGCCACTATATAGCGATGCGCTAAAGCATCCATCACCCCAATGCTCACGACAGAGCTTGACATAAAGTTCTCCCTAGAACAATACTTCCGACCCATTGTCACTAACACCAAGTTTGCAGGTAATACCGGCTCCGTCGGTAGGGGCGTTCCCTAAAACGGGAGCCCAGTTAAAAAATATATGTCCTCCACTGCAGTGAAGGCAATCTACTCTCCCCGCACCAAAAAACAATGCAGGTCCGGACTCCACATCCGGATAAGAAACTGCAGGAGATACTCCTGTTCCCATATCAACAGGAACTCAAAGAACTTTAGCAACCCATAGGCTTCCAAAGTAGCATGTACCACTGGATCCTCAATAGCCATGACATCCCTCAGCTGAGACCAATCCCTCTCTCACTAGCCAACTGGCATCGTGCACAATGATTGCCTATATTCACATACAACAGTCTTTGGCCAACCATATTAACCATCACAAAACATTAAAAAACAAGTTTTACACCCGTCAACCTTACCTCCAAGGCATGGTTGTTTAAACCCATAGGTGCGCACACATGTGCACCTAATCACTCCATAGGCACGCACGTATGTGCGCTTGTTCACGTAGGCACACCTATCCATATCATAGGCATGCCTCAGTGCGTGCATGTTTACCCTATAGGGGTGCCTCCATGCACCCCTGTCACGAACGCATTCATGCATCAAAGTGTGCCTACCCACTACACAGTCGCGCACTCGTGCGCAGATGTGTAGCAAACAGGCGCACACACCATGCATGCCTTTGTCCCCCTTATGGGCATCCCCATGCATGACTATCTGGCTGGCAGGCGCGCACTTGTGTGCGCATATCTCCAGATCGCCCATGCACTTGGGGCCCACATCTCAAAATATCCCTGTACGACCCTCCGTACATCCCCTACCCAAAAAATGGAAAACCTAATTCTATGCAAGATGATCAGACTACTAACCTGAAACTTGCTAATCCTGGATCGACTGCCTCATTCTCCCGGAATCTCTGAATCTCCTCTGAATACCTCTCATCCAATCACTCTGGAAGCAAGTACAAATGAGGTGGCAATAGGGGCTCTACAACTATATATAGGCCTTTCTGCCAAACCTCCAATCACCATTCCAGGCACTCCGGCTGTCCATTCTTAGATCCCTCTTTAGCCAGGAGATCAACATCCCATCATCTACATCACGACAGTCCCCGGGCCACTTTTTATCCTGAGCCCCCGGGGTGCCATTTTTTTTTATACCCCATCCAGGTACGCATTCTCATGTTCAAAGTTATCAAATAAATGCTCGTATGTTCGATTCTCTTTAGATATTGTTCACATCGGGTATTTGGTTTTCATGTGTGCAGGTATTTGGTCATCATGCATCAATGCCACCCCTTCAGGTATATAATTAGTACTGGCATGTAATTATTCCCTCTGAATCTCAATTGCATCTCCAATCACACCCTCTGACATTTGTCTATAGGATCTCCATCTCCGACTCTGCAGTACCCATACCACCATTTGCATCTTCGGTACTGTCACCCGGTAGCACTCCCCCCCACATGAGTTGTCTCATTCATAGCACCCTTTTGCACTTTGACACTCATGTTGTTTTTTAGCCCTATAGGGATGGGAGTCCCAATAGTCTTACATCATGTCACGAATCAGCCACATACTCCTTCTCCTCATTTTTCTATCTTTCCCACCAGACTCCCAGATTATCTCTTCCAGGTTCTATTTTGACTGCACCTCCGCAGTATCATGAACCCTCCATTTCATCCACAATCTGTTTTCCCCTCTGCAAATTTCCCTTCATTTCACCTACCTCATACAGAAACCCACTCATGGGGCCCCCCACCCTCCACCATTTCTCCACATAAATGGCCCCCTCACCAGCCCAACCATATTACATTGGGGCACCCATTTCTGTATTTGTACGCTCATCCCAACTTATTCATTATTTATTGTACAAATGCCTTTGCTTCTAGCATTTACATTACCTTTTTGTCATCACCTTTGGTGACCTTCTTCCCTTCCTGGAAAACGCAACCCCTGTCACCCTTTGGTTGGGGCACCCCTTATCATCTACCCTTGTTGACATCGTTCATATACTCCGAGTATCCCACTGGCCACTTACCTCTTCCCTCTAAGTTTGTTCACTTTGTCCCACCTCTAGCACAACTTATCCCACGTCTTGTTGTCCCCCCGACACTCGATTTAGTTGAACGATTGCGGCCACTTATACTTCACATATACCCCCAACCAAGGGTAGTATTGAGTCTCCATACCTCTTTACTTTGACCATGTACCTCGTCCAGTTCCTAAACCTCACCTAGTAGATTTCACAAAGCCCTTTGCTTATGGGAGTCATGTCCCCCTTTTTTGTCAACATCAGCACAGTTTTCCAGAAGGGCGACAGTATCTTGATTCTCATTACCTATCCAATGAGAGATCTTGGACAGCACAGGGAGAACCACCATTGCTCCCTGCTGTCATTTACTCCCATAACATTCAACTTCAACATTTCTCATGTTACGGTGGGTCTTACATTGCGACTATTGCAGTTATTTCTTATCTTTGCAGAAGACCTCTGAACTTGGCTAGACTCTCAATGTTGGAAAACTGATAAGGGGGGTGAATTAGTTGTTACCGTTCTTAAACAATTATGCGTCTTTCAAAATCTTTACAAGGCACTCAATGATGATCACAATAATGCAGGGAAATAAACAATGGCACATTCAGCATCAGTCACATATATGAGAAACACAAAGACAGATATTTCCCAAGGAAACCCTATACAGGGTAAAAACCTCTTCTTCTTTATATGATAAGTATTATTTACATTCTTTAAATTATCATACATATGAGAACCAACTCATTGTGAGGCTACAACCTCTAGTTTTTGCAAGCTGCAACTTGCTGAGAGCACCAACTCTCTGTTTTTCGCTAGCACCCACTAGAAGGAAGCACCAACTCCCTGGTTTCTCTAGAATCAACTAGAAGGAAGCACCTACTCCCAGGTTTCTTTAGCACCAACTAGAAGGAAGCACCAAATCCCTGTGTTCAAGTACCCACTTGAACCTATGAGGACACCAGTCCTCCCTAGCACCTCCCAACCACCCTGAAATATAAATGCTTTGTTACTAAAACTTATTATAGTGATATAAAGTTATTTAATGTCTTACCAACCTTATCGCTATTCTGTTACACTACTCTGCCCTGTCTGCATCAGTGTCTTCTGCACACCCCTTGCACTTTCTATTCTTTTGCCTTTTATTCTCTATGCGCCATATCCCTTCAGTGCACCATTCCTCTACTGTGCATTTCTGCTCTTATGCTCTGTCTCCTTGCACATACCTGGATTCTCCTACACAGCGACAACACTTATCTCTTCTCTGTTCCACCTTCTTATAGTCTCTATGCTCTTTGTGCATGCAATATTCTCCATGCCTCTGCATGCTCACTCTGTGCCAAATTTCTCCACATCTCGAGTGCTCTGCCTCATCATCATCACGACTCTTCAGCTTCTTTGGAAAATTTTCCCATGCGTTCAGCATCACTAGGTGTTCTGTCTAGATTTCTCAGCTTCTCTGGCAGTTGAGGCTCTTTGTCTTCTCTGTCTTCAAAGATATTATCCTTTGTATTTTTAGATACATACTTCAACGCTCATCCACCTGTCAATCCCTCTAAGAATCATCTTCCTTCACTGGACGAAGGTTGGAGACACTTCATCTCCTTTGGTGATCACACAGAGGTGACTTCGAATTCTTTGGCAGAGACCATCAATGGTTTCTAGTAGTTACACTATGTCATGCAATAGTAGCCCTTCAATCTTGTTCAACTTCACCTGCACCATTAGATTGAATCCATAAAAACTTGTGTTTACTTTGCCATTTCGCACTTCGGCATTTCGGGATCCCTGTGGTGAATCTTAGCACCTCTAGCTTCTTCCTCCATATTCCATCGATGTGCCCAATGGCTGTGACTATGCGCTTATGAATAAATCACTTTCATGATTTCACATTTCGTGAATCTAGAGATGAGGCATCTTGACTCTCCAAGTCATGATTCCCAAAACCCCAAAATGGAGCTTATCTGAACTGACTCCTTCCCTTCTCATGACCATCGTCGGTGACCACAGGCCTAAAGTATTTTGCAATTTTGCGTTTCGGAATTTCGGGACTCCTATGGGTATGTTTCTTGCCTCTCCAAGTCGCAATTCACGAAACTCTGAAATGGAGTCATATCAACGGTCCATATCACACCTTGATCTGACGGCTGTGGTTAAATCACAATTTCGCATATCGTGATTTCGACATTCCTGTGGTGAATTTTCTTTTACATCTCCAACTCCCGATCCGCGAAACTCCGAAATGGATTCGGATCGATGGTCCAGATCATACCTTGATCTGACGGCTACGATTAAATCATGATTTGGGCATTCCTGTGGTGAATGTTCTTTTACATCTCCAACTCCCGATCCGCGAAACTCCGATCGCACCTTGATCTGACGGCTCAAATCATTTCACGATTTTGCATTTTGCGATTTCAACATTCCTGTGGTAGTGTTTCTTGCCTCTCCAAGTCACGATTCGCGAAACTTTGAAATGGAGTCTTTGACATGCTTTGATTTTCTACCACGCATCCCTCTTGGATCAACGGTCAAGATTTTATCAAGACTTCACAACTCCACGAGCCTTCGTTGTGCCTGATCAATGGTCCATATTTGGCCTCGATCTAACGGTTGAGATTATTTCGCGATTTCACATATTGCGAGTTCGAGAGGTGAAAGGATGGAGAATTTCCTACCTTTGACTTTCCAGACAATGAAATGATGATCTATGTCCACGTGTCCTTTCCAAACATGGACGGTCCTCCTTCTTTCAGGATTTTGTAAGCCCGCTTCTCCTAGATCTTTAAAGAACGTGCAGGCTCTCCTGGATCCAACGGTGGTCGGACCCTGCGCTCGTATCTAACGCCAGAGATATGTCCTCCATCTTTGCGCTCCTCCTGTCTAGATTCAGATCTGACAGTCATCGGGAATTGTGAATAGGATCCAACGATCAATGTCGCTTCTCTGCCCGAGCTTACACATCCTCCTTACTTAGAAGAGTTTCTAAGTGTCAAAGGCCTCAACCTTTGATCCGCCTAAGATCCTGAGTACGCTATCTCTCTTGAGCTTTGGCAATGATTTAACTTCATCCCTGGTGCACACCTACGCACTACATGTGACTCTGCACTAATCCTCCTTAGCTTACTTTGTTCCTTTTTTTCATTGATGCTTACTCTGATCTTGTCATTAATGACCTGCCTACAATCCTTTGCACATTTGCTGCCATCTTTGCTGCTATACTTTCCATCAATGACAAGCATACACTATCTGTAAAACATGCCAACAATCTCCCCCTTTGGCATTGATGGCAACAAAGGCACCCCTATTCTTTTCTCCCCCTTTGACATCAATGTCAAAGAAAACATGCTCCCCCTGAGATGTTGCATTAATTTTAGGAGATATCAAATATGCAACCAATACAGAACTCCCCCTAATAGGATGGACTCTCTTAGATGTGAGACAGGATGACACCCAGCTTCTGTCTGAGATATTCAAATGGTGTCTTGGCTAGGGGTTTAGTAAAGATGTCTGTAATTTGTTCTGTAGTGGGAATGTAATTGATCTAAACAATATGATTGGTGACCTAGTCTCTTAGAAAATGATATTTTATGGGAATATGCTTGGTATTGGAGTGGAAGATAGGATTTTTAGACACACTGATGGCACTAGTGTTATCACAATGAATTGGGATCGGTGCAGTGTATTTTACCTCTAAGTCTGCAAGTGTTTGAATCATCCATAATACCTAAGTGCAACAGGTAGCAATAGCAATGTACTATGCCTCTATGGTTGATAAAGAAATGGAACCTTGCTTTTTACTAAGCCATGCTACTAAAGAATCACCCAGGAAGAATGCTCCTCCACTGGTGTTTTTTCTCTCATCGACACAGTTTGCCCAATCTGCATCTGAATAAGCAGTTAACTGAAAATTTTGATTTATGGGATACCACAGACCATAAGTCATTATTTCTTTTAAATAACTGAATATCCTTTTGACAACTTGCAAATGACTCTGTTTGGGTGCAGCCTGATATCTTCCTACCATTCCTACAACATGCATTATGTCTGGGTGAGATGTTGTGATGTACAACAGGCTGCCTATCATTGATTGATATGAGCTTTGATCAACATCAGGTGAATCATCATCCTTGCTTAATTTACATCCAGTTACCATAGGTTTACCCACAGGTTTAGAATCTTCTATTTGAAACCTTTTCAACATTTCTCTTAGATATTTTTCTTGAGAAATGAACATCCCTTCAGACCTCTGAGTAATTTACAGACCAAGAAAAAATAACAGTTCTCCTATCATAGAAATTTCAAATTCAGACTCCATGGAAGAAGAAAACCATTGTACCAATGAATCCTTATTACATCCAAAGATGATGTCATCTACATAGACCAATACGATGAGCAAATTATTATCCTCTGTTTTAATATACAGATTGTTGTCAATTGTTCCTCTCTTGAACACTTTGTCTTTGAGATACGTATCCAGTCTATGATACCAGGCTTGAGGGGCTTGTTTTAACCCATATACAACTTTCTTCAACTTGCATACTAATTCAGGGTTATCAGACAATTTGAAACCCTCTGGTTGTTCCATATAGACTTCTTCACTTAAATCTCCATTTAGAAAAGCGGAATTGACATCCATTTGATAGACTTTAAATCTTTTATGACAAGCATAGGAAAGAAACATTCTGATAGCTTCTAATCTTGCTACCAGCGCAAATGTTTCATCAAAATCCAGTCCTTCTATTTGATCATAGCCTTTACAGACTAACCTTGCTTTGGTCATGATAACTTGTCTTTGCTCATTCAACTTATTCTTAAAGATCCATTTGGAGCCAATGACGTTTTTACCTTC
>SNQJ01S0202800.1:0-14868 GCA_010110895.2 Picea sitchensis | reverse complement strand
GATCTCATCCCTTCATTTGGATTGATCTCAACCATTAATTCTTAGGTTTCCTATTCTTGCCTAAAGAGGGGCAAAAGGGTCTAAGGAGGGCGCACCATTTCATGGAGAGTTTTGCTCATGAGAGGAGGAGAACTCAAGCTATGGAGATGAGGTCAGATGCATGAGGTTTTGTAGAGGAGGCCGCTAGCTTTCCTTGTGGACATCTTGGAGCAGCTTGCTTCATTATTTTATTGGAGTGATTCTTCTGTTGAGGAGTAGCCAACCACCAAGCTGTTGCAGGCATAGGATGAAGGGCAGAGGTGGAGGGCGTAGGTCTGTGATTGGGCTGACAAGCATGAACAGGTAGACATGGTCGAGGGTGTTGAAGAAGGGGTCGACAGCCACAACTGATAGCCACAACCGCCAACAGAGAGTCGTCCAGGTGTGGTCATGGAGTTGTGTGGGGTGGAGAAGAGTTGAGGAGACTCGAGCCGATAGATAGCAATGGTGGCAGGGGCATAGAAAGGAGCAGGTAGGGGCTGCAGAATAGAGGCCGCGACTACAACCAACCCCAGGGCCGACCACCGCTGTAGACTAGCTGCTGTCCAGGACAATGGTGCAAAAGGCCAACAACAACACGCCGACAACAAAAGTTGGTCGACAGACGTCGAAATGGCTAGCAGGGCCACCGGCCAGAGCCGTTAGTCAGGCCAGCCGAGGACCCAGGATAGCCAAGGGCAGGCCTAGTAGAGCCGTTGGGCAACCCAAAAGGACTTGAGTAGATCCTGGAAGCTGTAGGGCAGAAGACAAGCCGTCAGGCAGTGACCAAAAAGCTTGGGTAGCCCCAGACAAACCCTGGGCAGCAACAAAAGGCTGTGGGAAGCTTCCGGCAGCGGGTCCGTGCAATAGAAATTTTTGTTGGTTGGCTTGCTGGGCAACAACAAAATTTCGGGTAGGGGTTTGGGAAACCAGCATGGAGATCTCATATAGGTGAAGAAGGACCTTCACCTAGAGATCTAGGCCACGAGAAGTACATAGGAGCAAAGGACTTTTGCTCATGTTCCCAAGTCATCCACTTTGGAGCAAAGATGGACTTTTTCTCAAGTGTTTGAGCCACGAAGGATTGTGACTCAAGGGGGATCTCAGATGGGTGAAGAAGGACTTTCATCCAGATATCAGGGGATGACAGATCTATTGGAGTTAGTGACTCATAGATGGAGCAAATGACTCTTTGCATAAGATCTCGTCAGTCCAAAGGAGAAGAGAAGCCGGTAGGGCAGTAGAAGTTGACTGTATTTCTTTTCTCAGTGGACAGAGAACATGACGGGGACACATGGGTTGTTCACTAGTTGGTAAGAGACAGACTCAGATCTGTATGCCAAGTGTGGTTTAGAGGGAGTTGGGACAATGAGGTTCCAGCTGGAGTCAGGAGGTTCTCTGGAGGTGGTAGATGTGTTGTATGTCCCAGAGTTGAGGAGGAATTTTCTCCCAGTCTTAGCTCTGGAGGACAAAGGTTATGCAGTCTTGTTCCAGAATGGGCAAGTGTTCATGCATTCAGAGAGAGCTAGCCTTGACACAACAATCAACATTTGTGTTAGAGAGGGAAGGGTATACAGGTTGCAAGGAAAGCCTGTAAGAGGATCCAAGGAGATATTGGATCATGGATCAATGTCAGTGATAGAGGACAAGGAGCAGGGGCTTCGAAGAATGAGCAGCCGAAGGGTGAGCAGAGTTCACAGACTGCCAGTGTCGGGAGTCAACCTTCAGATGGGAAGAGGGAGTTAGCCCCTTCTAGTTCTTTCAGGAGACCTAGTTGGTACAAGATAGCATTGATGGGTGCTCAGGAGTAGGAGGAGGCTCCTAGGAGCACATTGAGGGAGAGAAGGCCTTCGACGAAGTTTCCAAACTTCATGGCACTGATATGTAGCGTCATCGATTCCGTGACTTCCTGTGTTCAAGGAGTAGCTGATTAGCAGGGTTGGAGGGATGTCGGTGAGCAGGATGATGTGTGCGACATTATGCCAGGATCGGAGGGAGAACCAGTTCTAGGTGGCTCTTCGAGAAGTATCTTCCTCCCTAAGAGGAAGTATTGATGTTTGTAGCATCAGACATGTACTTCCACATCGGTTTTGTGTCTAACATGTGGAAGTCGTCCTTAATTCCTCTCAGGACTTAGGAGATTCACTTTGATAAAGTGATTATTAAAGTGAATGTACTTTTGTAAATAATGTGAGTTTCAATTAATGAAATGCCTAAGTATTTGACATTAGTGAATTAAATTAAATCCTAGCCATTAGATCATAAAGTCAAGGTGAGATCTAATCTTAACCTTTGATCACTTTGGAGATCTAGGGTTTGGGATTTAGGGTAAACTCAAGATTATAAAAGGCAGCCTAAGTGAGAGGAGGAGACACACATAGAGTGAGATAGGAGATCTCATTGATTGGGTGGAGAAGGGATTTCATCCAAGTGTGCAGGGACAGGGTCCAAGGAAAGGAGCAAAGGGGTAGGAAAGGAGTAGCAGCCAAGTGTGATAGGCTAGGCTATTTTGCTGATTTGTATTTTCCTCAGGTGGGCCATTATCCCAGGATGGGAGCCCAAATTTTATCTAATAAAATCAACAAGGTACTGGTTTTCCCTTAGGGTTTTTTTCCAGGGGTATTTACCTAGAAAATTACGTGTGCAATGTGTATGGTTTCCTATTTATGCTTCTGCAGTAATATTTCATTAAAAACTCAGCTGTGCTTTTATTCAATAAATTAAGAGAAGTAATTTATTTGGAATTAATTGCTGGGTGCTAGGATAAGGAAAAATTAACATGAAATGAAAATCAAAAGGCAAGAAAGGGGTTTGGAATACACACACTATCGAGGGAAGGGTATCTCAAGAAGCAAGTGCTCCCTCTACAAAGACGCTCATGGAAGTGGACCAAGCACGATACCTTGCATGTAATGACTCCATTACCATGAAGTAACTCTAGCACATTTTCATTCACCATACTTACACTTTGATGGGTCTTCTCGGGAACTATTCCTCTACCTGAGTACTGACACACCTATTAGGGTCTTTTGATGGTCCTCCCATACCTAAACTTGCCAAATTGCATAAAGTCTTGAGCTAATGTGAAGTTTGAAGGGGATATCTAATGTGAATTGCTCATGTGGCTTTTGCATTAAGTAATGACTTACTTTGTATGATTCTAAGGACTCTTGTACCTTGTGATTATTGGTCTTGCTTGATTCTATGACTTTGAATGATTTGGGTGCACTTGACATGGCCCTTTGGAGAACGTCCTTATGATTTCACCTAAGATGCTGTGCATTATATGCAGGATATTGCACGTGTGATGCAGAGTGTTCGGTCATGTCACGACTTGACACATTTAGATACATTCTCTCATACCTCTTGGACCCTGGATGATTGACATATGAGCTCTCATGTTGCAGGTATGGTCATATTGGTTGATAGATGGGTAGGAAGTCCACATCTTGGACCGTGCACTCCGGATCTTGTTAGGCATTGGATGGAGGAAATTTCACTTGGACATGATTGGACACCATTCAGGGAGGTGATGCTACTTCATTTCACCTTGGACGTTGAACATATGGATGATGACGTCATGCGCTATGATACTTTCATGATGATTGGGGCTTGCTTGTCATTGGGGCATCCATTTTGATGATGAGTTGGGGTCCGTTGATGATGAGACATGAACTTTGATGAGGAGGTGTCACCTTTCACGATGCTTTGCACTTTTTGATGATGAGACATGTCCTTTGGAGGCCCTTGCACCCTTCTAGAGCATGATGTCACCCTTGTTGTGGCTTCCTATGCCCACACATGTGATCTTGGAGGAGACGTTTTGGTGTATTAGCATGTATTATTAATCTTTGAGGCTATTTGAGGGGTCGAACTTGACCCATCTCACTAGGATCATGGATCATTTGTATTTTTGGGGGCTTTGAGGGGTTATAGTGCTAGGTTTACCTCATATAAAGAGGCTAGTGCTACCTCATGGAAAAATCATAACTCGCCACTTGTGAGAATCATTACTACTTGTATTCTCTTCTTATCTTATCATGGAGCTCTTGTGCACACTTTTGGAGTGATATTGTGGATGGTTTTTCTTGTTATGGTGGATTTTTTTTCATGAAACTAGGGTTTCCTCATGCATAGCGACTTGGCTAGTAAGTGCTCTTTTCAAATTTAAGTGTTTGTTCTTGGAATATTTTGGTGAATGCTCTATTAGATTGGTAATAGTTGCATGTTATCCTTGTTTTCCTTGAATAATTTTGTTGAAACCCTAAGGAAGGATTAAGATTGGCTATCCCCTTCCCTTGTTTTATCCATCTTAATTTTGTTGAAGCATACAAGGTCAAGATTAGGGATTCTGAGAGGACATCCCCCTAACCTTGTCGTTGAGGTGGAAGCCTAGGGTTTATGAGAGGATAAAGTTTAAACTCTAGGGTTTGGCCTATTTTCCACCTAATATGATTGCTAGACGCTAGAGAAGAATTAGGATAACACCTAGGGTTTATGAGAGGATAAACCTTAGGGTTTCTTGCCTAGAAGATTTGACCTAGGCTTATGAGTGGATAATCCTAGGGTTTGAAGTCTTCAAGTCTTCTTTTGCCTTTAGCCTCCATTGAAGGTGTTGCATTGACTCCATTTGCCCAAAGAGAGAAAACGACACTAATCTCTTTTAATTGCAAGTGATAATAAAAACCTAAGCTTAGCTTAGTCTTCTCTCTCTCTCTCTCAACGATTTGTGGAAAACTTGCATTGTGTCATCATTAATTGCATCCTTAGCCTAACACCTTGCACTAATTGTCTTAATTTGTCATCTAACATAGTCATTGCTGCAATTTTCTGCATTTCAGCCATTAGGGCTTGATTAATTGAATTAACATAGTTTCATGTTCTATCTCATTACAGGCATTGGTGGATGGTTTACTAATATTTTACTTAGTATTTGGCACTCATTTCTCATTGCATTCCACTTATTTAGGACTGTTTATTTGCTGCTGTTGTAAAACTGTTACATGCTGAAGTATTCCATTTCTTATTTAGGTTTTGCTACAACCATAAGTTTTTTTTTGATAGTTAGTGTTTCGTGGCCTTTAGGTGATCCTTTGATTGTGGTAGATATCCTATTTCACCTCAGAAACACCTCTCACACATGCACTATCAACTTACTTCATCTAACTCACCTTAACCCTACCTTTGACTTAGCTAATCAAGCAACCAATATAGGGGCCCTTAGAATTTCCCTTAGCTTGCTATAGGATCCCCTGAGGTTGCAAGGGAAGCCTCCCTTGTTGGATCCTTATCCATCACTAAAATGAGGGAAGTGCTTGCCTAGGTGACAGTGGCAAATACTTTCATATGTTACATTGGTTTAGCATATTGTGAAGGCTTTGCACAAGTGCTAGATTTTGTGATAACAACCTGCATATTCCTTTTTTGGCAATTGTCCCAAGACAATAATTTATTATCTAATGCAAGCAACAGAAAGATTTTTTCCTTTAGGGGACTTCTAGCTTCTAGACAATCTACCACTAGCAAAGTCTAGCCTCTTCTTTGTCTTCTTCCATCTTAGTTGCATAACCCAACTTTGTAGTATATTCTCCAGACCGGTGGTTCCTAGACCACTTGATTTGATCTTGATTTTCACCCAATCTTATGGCAGTGGAATTTAGAACTCTTAAAAAGGTTTCCACTCCTCACCAATATCCTTCTGCAAGTTTAGATCCTCTGCTTGTTTCCACCCCGGGGACCAGACATTCCTACCAACATTTGATGCTGCATATGCCAATGTGTAAATCCCTTTATGATGAAGAGCTGTTAATAAGGCTTCGGATAACCCATAATTCCTTTTGCAGCCTATCCAGGGGTCTTCTCCTATTCATATTTTGTTCCCTCAGCCAATCTTCCACGCTGCCCGGGGGAAAGCCCTTGCTAAAGCCTTCAAAACTAAAGAACCACCTTGAGCACTTTTCCTTTACTACCTAAACAAATTTTCCATGGAAATCCTTCTATGATATTTTGATTTCATTATCTTCCCCCAAAGATCTTCATTATAAACTAGCCTCCATAAAATTTTAGCTACAAGAGCCAAGCTAAAGATGTGGATGTTTATTAAGCCCCACCCTCCTGCTTCCTTTAGATTAGCCACTTTTGTCCATTTGGTTAAACATATACCTTCCTTCTCATGTTTACCAGTGCAAAGGAAGCTGAAGCATTCTTTAAATTTTTTTTATATAAGATTCCTTTGGGTATGTAAGCAATTGACATCCAGTACACAGGAATACTCTTTAGGACTGCCTTGACCAAGACTAGTCTGCCTTCCCTTGACGATCATCTATTACACCATATGGATATTCTAGCTTCAATTTTATTACACAGCCAGATCAAAATGTGTACTTGTAGTCATCATGTTTCAGATTAAAACCTAGATACTTAATACCCTGATCCAACTCTAGCATATTCATTGGGGACATATTTGCAATTTGGGTTTTTTCACCTTCATTCAGTGCATTGATCAACATAGAAGACTTCCTCATATTAGTCTCCATACCTGTTGCATTGCAATAGATACCCATGGTTTCCTTTAAACTTCCGATCTCCTTTTTAGAACCATGACTAAAAATCATAATGTCATCGACAAAGAGAAGATGTGAAATGACCACAGAATCAGAACTCTTTATACCTTTTAATATCCCTCTTCTACTAGCATCTTTAATCAACATACTCAGGTCTTCAGCTACAAATAAAAAGAGAAAGAGAGCATCCTTGTCTTAAACTGCGAGATGTATTAAAGAAACCAGAAGGGGATCCATTAATCAAAACAACAAAGGAAGCAGAAGAAAGATACCCCATAATCCAATCCACAAACTACAGATTCTGTAACGTACCCAGCCTCCAACTGAGCATCATTACATGCATAATACACATTAAATCTGGAGTTTTTCTACTTAATTAAATTCTTGTAGCTTATCAGCCACAGATCACACATAGATTTTACCATTGGACTGATAGTACAGTTCTAAATGCATCTAACAACATATATTAAACATGAATACAATTGTTCAAGAAACCAACAAACACACAACATTCATATAAACCATTTACACAACTGAATTAACATAAGAACATAACATAAACACTTATTTGTTAATGCTTAACCAACTGGCTGCAAACGAAGGATGAACCTCCCAGCCATAGGCACTACTGCTCATTTTATCTCAACAACAAGCCACCCCCGAGCTGAGGCTATGATTCCACAAGGAGATCGAGCCCACTGGTTGTCCACTCTCCACACACCGCAGCCCAAAATCCCAGGTTCTACTCCCACAACAGTTCCAATCCTCTAGCTCTCTCTCTTCCCCACAACCTGCACTATCCAAGGAATGTACCCCCTTCACTGCTCATAGTCCCTCGGGCTGTATTGTTCATTTATCGGGGTCCCTAGTGCACTTGGTTGGCCAGAAATTCCTTAGCTAGGATCCAAGAACTTTCAACTGTTTCAGGAGTTCTCACAACAGCCTTCACAAGGCTCTTGAGATATTTCCTCAACAAGAATTTGCACCACAAGCTTACCACCTGATTTACAGGCACACATGCCTCTTTCTTCACACCCAAAACATATCCAAAGAATGGATTCCTTCAAGTATACCATGGACGGTATTCTTCCCAATCCTTTGCTTTCCCTTTGCTGCCCAAAATCTGCAAGAAAAACTGTCCCTATTCTGCATGAAAAATTGTCCCTATTCTGCATAGGAATTTCCTCTTCTTCCTTGCTTGCTTGATTCACACTCTTCTCAAGGATAATTGTACTTCATCTCATGCTCTCCAATAACTATGGGATGTGACCACTCACATCCACCCTCTTACATGAGTTTAAATGATTGGCTTCTCATACACTCAATCAACAAATAGAAGGTTATACACAAAGATAATAATATCAGGAATGTGGGTTGGATTAATACCCATGAATAATTTCCCCTTGGACCCCTCTTTCTTGTGGAATCATAGCCCCCCATCGTTCTTCATCTCTTTTGTATCGCAACCAGTGATTATTACTTTTATTAATTATTTCAATGTTCATAATATGCAATTCTGCCCCCGGCCACATTAAATCAATACGGGCTCTTCGCCCAAACACATCGACTCACCAACCTAATTCACATTTATACAATTACATTATAATTCATAGGGATTAGAAATGGGGATGTTACAGATTCAATGCAAGTTGAAGCACTGACAGTCTTAGGTATAACCAGTTCACTTTATCATAAACTTTTGCAAGATCCAGTTTCATCACAAAAGCTGGCAACTACTTGAATTCAATAGTGTGCAGCCCTTCCTGAGCTAAGTCCACAACATCATGGATTTGTCTATTTTAGAGAAACCCAAATTGTTCTTTTGAAATTACTGCTGAGAGTACTTCTTTCTGCTATTGGCTATAATCTTGGAGATCAGCTTATAGACCAAATTACATAAAGAGATAGGTATGAAATCATCAAAAGATGAAGGATCCCGGCTTTTGGGAATGAGGGTTATAAAGGTTGAGTTAATAGCACCTAAAACCTTCCCTTCCCTTCTGGATTCCTCAACCAATCTTAAGAGATCATCCCCACCAAATCAAAATACCCCAAATAGAATTTCACTGTCCAGCCATCCAGCCCAGGACTTTAGTTCTTTTGAAGGAATTCAAAATAGACTTTGTCTCCTCCTTAGACACTTCAACGTATAATTATTCATTCGTATCCTTGTCAATAAGTCTAGGGAACAGTCTGATGGTTTTCATGATATCACCAATATTGGTTGAGCCTGGGTTTTTAAACAAAATTTTAAAATTTTGCTTACAAGCTTCTGCTATTTCCTTGAAAGAATTGGCCGTAGAACCATCTGGCTTGTTGATCTCCCAGATTGTATTCATGTTCTTCCTATGGCTGGAAAATATGTGAAAATTTTTTGTATTCCTGTCACCTTCCGAAAGCTAGATAGCTCTACTTTTGAGCCTCCACTCTGTCCTCCTTGTCCAATAAGGCCTTTTTCCCCCTTCAAATTCCTTTAAAGAAATGAACTGTTCCTCAAAAAAAAACCCCAGCCTCATTGTTCTCAAAAAGAATTTTGATTTTTTCTTCTAATTCTTTAAGCTCTTGCAGGTTTTTTGGCCTATAAATTTTTGCCCATTGTGCAATAGCACCCTCGACCTTTTTCAAATTATCAACAAACTGCTTCATGGCTTTGTCATAGAAATGACAATATCAACATGCTTCCAATTTCTCAAGGATATACCTTTAAACTCCTCTTCATCTAACCATGAGTGGTTGAACTTAAAAGAAGCTGGTGGCTTCCAGTTATCAGCTTCAATTTGTAGCAAAATGGGAAGGTGGTCCGAATCTCTTCTCTGACCCACCCATGACTTAATCCTCGCTCTGCCTGACATCAGAGGATTTACTACAACAAATCTATCCAAGTGCTTGGATATTCCCCCACGTCCTCTTCTTGCATTTCTCCAGGTAGGTACAACTTTCACAGGCTTGACATCAATCAAGCCTTGGGATTCAAAGAAATGACAAAAAAATTCTGTAGGAGGATCCTTTCTTGCAGCCCCTCTCCAAATTTCTCTTTGGTTAAGAGTTAGATGTAAGTCCCCTCCAACTATGAGATTGTCCCCAGTAAAAATCCCAGAATCCCCCAGCCCTTCCCAAAAGGGCTTTTTGTCACCATCGGGTTCCAACCTGAAACCAACCCACCCAAAAGGCCGTCAGCATCCAACGAACAGAAACTCCACTCTTTCAGAAAAGAAGACAAGAAATCCACCACTTTATGGCTAGCACACATGGTTTCGAGTGACGAAATGTCAGGTTTATATAAAGCACGCATTCTTTTTAGGGCATGCTGTTTTAGGGCACCCCCAACCCCTTCGGAGTTAAGAGAGTGAACTGTCATTTGGAAACCACGTTTGGGGTCTTCCCTGCTCTAAGGGCCCCACAAATTGTTTTCTTGAGACTTGGCCTTGGATATCTGTGATTTCCTCCCTATAGGTACAAGGTCATCCTCATCAAAGGCCAAACCTCCTTCCAAAGACCCTAGGTCGGTGGTGTTCTCTTTTTTAGATCTTAATTGGTAAGAAGACTTGATAGCAGGCTTAGAGATTTTGCTCCCTTTCTCAACTAGGAGAAATTTTGGCTGGGATCCTCCTTATACTCCGGGATAACATCAAGATTCGGTACTAAGGGTCCATCACCTCCTAAATCAGACTGAGGCTTAAATGTCTGAACTTCCATAGTCGAAGGAGAAACTTCAGAACTTGAGAAAAGGCCAACATCCCTAGAACTTAAAGAAGACGCCAAGAAGCTTGAAGAGTCCCTTACACTTCAAACCCTTCTTTTAATCGCAGACTAAACCCGATAACCCCCTAGAAGAGGGCACATCCAAAAGAGCTGTCCGAAAACATTGAGAGGGCTCAGAAAAAGGCAACAAGGGTGGCACCACAGGCACAAGCACTAGCAAAAGGCAATAAATGCAATTAAAGTCTACAAAATTGCCCTAGATCGGCTAAGTACAAAATATTGCCACTTAATTAGCAGTCCAAAATTAACATACCACAAAGGCTGTACAATCATGACAAACAACAACAAAGATTAAGATACATCTGGGATCAGGCCCAAGTTGGGCGGGTTGTCCTTGTCACTCTCTGGTGACCTCCCCATCCCTCGTTCTGCAGCTCAAGCTCAGGGACATCAATTTTCCAGCCATCATTCTCCTGCTGTTTTTCGTATTCTGAGATTGGCAAACTGTAGTAACTTTATCATTTAATGGCTATGCTGGAGGACTGTGTGATCGGCTGAGACGGCGTTCTCTTCACTCCCTCACAACCTGGCCAGCACGATGCTGGGTTGGCTACCACATCGTTGAGACTGTTGAGATCTGGCAGTCAGAGCAGGAGAGGCATCTAGAGACACTCGGCTCATAGTGCATGGTGCATCCCCCCAGGGGTTATGTATAAAATTAACTGCATTATTTTTGTTTTTGCAATTTCGATTATTCACATGTGGCGATACCCTTTTTGTTTCCAGGCAATCGCAATTGAGGGTTTGAAAGGAAGTCTTCAAACAGATTATATTTTGAAGGTAAGAGTTCTTGCTCCCGACAGTCAATTTTCATGCTTATGCTTCATTCATGGAGAATCAACATTTTGTGATGTTCTAGATCTTGAATTCTTGGTATTTAGATAAATCTTTTAACTAGTCTGATAGCAATCTTTGCACTGTCATGCATATTAAATGCTTTTTCATCTATTGTGGTGTTCTTCTCTACGATGTTCCAGTTCTTGTGTTTTACTGCCTGCATGTTCCTGTTGTAGATCCTTGGTCTGGATATTTGTGCAGACACCATAATTGGTAATGCCATGATAAGAGGAATTTCTGGCGGGCAGAGAAAAAGAGTAACAACTGGTAATGACTGAGATTGCATCTCTGTATGTCTTTTGGAAGTTTGGGTTTCGTTTAATTTTGAATGAACCAATGGTATCCATTCTGTCGGCAGGGGAAATGATCGTGTCTCCAATGAAAACTCTTTTCATGGATGAGATATCAACTGGCTTGGACAGCTCTACTACTTTTCAGATCGTAAAGTGTCTTCAACAAGTTGCGCACATCAAACAAGCTACAATAGTCATGTCGCTTCTTCAGCCAGCGCCTGAGACATTTGATCTCTTTGATGATATTATCATAATGTCGGAAGGACAGATTGTTTACCATGGGCCTCGTGATCATGTTCTTGGGTTTTTTGAGTATTGTGGCTTCATGTGTCCAGAGCGTAAGGGCATTGCAGACTTTCTGCAGGAGGTGAATATATAGCTATCTCCATGCTATTTTTTATGACTTGCAATGAGTTTAATTGTCTCACATTTTTCAATGACATGGTGCAGGTTACCTCTAGAAAGGATCAAGAACAGTATTGGGAGGACAGGGAAAAGCCATATAGATACATTTCAGCAGAGCAGTTTTCTCAGAAATTCAAACAGTTTCATGTTGGCCAGAAGTTGAAAGAAGAACTTTTTAAACCTTTTGATAAGTCCAAAGGCCACAAAACTGCCCTGTCTTTCAGCAAATACTCACTTAGAAAATGGGAGCTGTTCAAAGCATGTGTTGATCGAGAGTGGCTACTTATGAAGAGAAACTCATTTGTTCATGTCTTCAAGGCAATACAGGTATTTCATCTTGTCCTGATTATCTAAGTGATTGCCAGAACAGTATAACTTTTAACTAACTCAGGTATGTCTTAATCCTCCATGGCAGCTTGTTGTAGTTGCATTTATTTCAATGACACTGTTCTTCCGGACACACATGCAAGTCGACCTTGAGCATGGAAATTATTATCTTGGTTCTCTTTTTTTCTCACTCATGATCATGATGTTCATTGGCCTTCCGGAGCTAGCGATGACAATTAGACGACTTCCAGTGTTCTTCAAACAAAGGGATCTTTACTTCTACCCAGCATGGGCGTACACTCTTCCAGGAATTCTTCTGAAGATTCCATTCTCCTTGTTCGATTCACTTATTTGGACATCAATTACTTATTATGGGATTGGGTACTCCCCTGAAGCTGGCAGGTCTGTTTTTACTATTTAGTTTAACTATTAAGAATATTGCTTCATTCCATCCTTGCTGTAGATAATAAACTATTGTCAAAATAATATAAAACTAAGCTGCATTTGATCCTCTGCATGTTTCTCTCTTAGTTGCACAAAACATGGAAACAAGTACAAATTTCTGAAACAGGTACAACATGGAAATGTGATTCCCAAAATTTTCGGAAATGGGAAAACACAATAGTGAATATATAATATATATATATATATTATTTTGAAAATTGGATTAAAATGATCAAGAAATTTAAAATTGTAGACATAAATGACAATTTAGGAGGAATGATATTAGTGTTATTTCATCATTTTTAAGGGTTAGTTTGTCAATGGCCAGCATACAGGTTTTGATTAGTTGGCAGTGGGCACCATTAGCAGCGTATTCCCCTTGTAGGCTTCAATCTTAAAATCACCAGATTCCTAGCTCAATGGGTGCAGGAAGATGGGGTACAGGGTCATGTTTTGAATATATGTTGAGATGTTGGAAAAACTGTTAAAAGTGTGTTGATAGTTAAAAATACCCCGATTTCTATCTTCTCTGTGTGAAGTTCAATGGTTCTGATTCCATCACCAAACATCCTGAAATGGGGGTCCCACTTTGACTTTTAATGTTAAAATTGAAAATGATGAAAGTAAAATATAAAGAGGCAAATGCCAACATTAAGGTAAATAAAGAATTAAGATTAAAAGTTAATGACAATTCCAAAAACGACAATTTCTCTTTTTCCGTGTCTATTTTCTAGGGTTGTTGGTGAACATTTTAAGTGAGTTCTTGGGCCTGAAACATGTCCTTTCTAGACAAAAATGTGCTTGAAACTCGGGCCCAGGTTTCGGGCCATGTGTCCAAATTAAAAGATGGCCCTCGAAATGTTTTGGGGTGTTTTAGGGAGCTTCAAAATGTGTTTCCGCATTTCAAAATGTTTCGGGCATAGAAATGAAGGCGGGGNGGGGGGGGGAGGGGGGCACATTTCCTGTCACTTAGGTTCCTCTACACACACACACATTTCCATGAATACTTTTTTATGCTAATGTTTTATGTTAATGAAATTCTCACAGATAAGAAAGGCCATGCTAAAAGATGTAGATGAAATACCCACTATCCAGTTATTTTTAGATACGACTACATCTTGGTAACAAACTGCAAACCTAGGAAACCATACTATTAAAACATATAGAACCATAAATTAATAGGATGTAATCTAGAAGTATTAGGTACATATAAGATATGCTAATTTATTAATGTCCACAAATGACCAAAGAATAGGTCAATGGAATTAGAAAATGCAACTAGTCAACATTGGAATATGGGAGTGTTAAGATCACTACTAGATGCTAAAAGAAGATACAAATGGAAGTACTAGACAAGTAAAGAAGTACATGAGAAATGGAGAAATGGTGAACCGAAAGGGTAACCCTTGATAGAGAGGAAAAACTACTCAACATCATAGACAAAGATAGAAGTAGAAGTGGAGAAGAAATAATAGATGTCCACGTCATCATATATCACTATGAAGGAGCTGTTGCAAAGCTGAATAATGTCCATTGGTGAAGATTTTCAGGTCCTATCAAGCATGCCTACTGGGTCTGTCTTTGACCACAGTTAGGCTCTAAGTTTCAACTGCTATGTAAAGTGTTTGCTGCTGTTTTAGGACAGCCAACAGTCCAAGAACTTCTTGCTGATTTGTTACTGTTGCACTTCCAATTTTAGGTTCTCTAGCATGTAGTTGTAGTAACCAAAATTTAGCACATGCATACTAAAATAAGTACAACACACCTAAAGATCTTTACAGCTGAAATAAAGCAGATCTAAGAGACTAACACATGCATTTTTGTACACAGGTATTTTTTGGTCAACATGACCCTGGATAAAACCCCCCGGGGAAAACCAGTTTGGGATATCTGTCTATATAATGACGATTAAAGAAAGAGATACAACAAGTAATGAAATACAATGGAACCTGTATACATAGCAAGCTCCTCACGAGCCTTGCCACAAGATCCAGAGAAAGAAGTGCCCAAGCTGTGGTGCACCCTCTTCCTTTGTTGCCCTCTATACTAAACTGAAGCGCCCTAGCTCATCAGTAACCCAATGAAGAAATCCCTCCACAGGAATGTCCTCTCTTGTGCTGCCTCTCCACTGAAATTGTCAGAGCTCGAATCCTCCAAGCAGATCTGCTACCAGGGAGTTGCCAGTCCTCTCAACATGTGTGCCCACCTCCTAGAAGAAA
>SNQJ01S0202799.1:0-16730 GCA_010110895.2 Picea sitchensis | reverse complement strand
CCAGAGGGGAGTAAAATTCACAATGTATTTCATGTTTTGTGCCTCAAGAAGGATTTGGGACAACATGTCACTACTTCGATAGAGTTACCTCCATTGGATTAGGAGGGATAGTTGGTGTTGGTTCTTGAGGAGTTAGTGGAGGTTTGGGAGAGGAAATTACAAAACAAGGTGATCTGAGCATACCTCACAAGGTGGATATATTTTCCAGCAGAGGATGCCACATGGGAGAGTCACAAGATATTGGAGCATATGAACTTGCAATTACTTGAGCACAAGCAATCTCAGGAAGGGAGTACTGTAATTTCCCTTTCCAAATGATCTCTCCAAGATATTGATGAAATAACCTAACTGATTCCCATAGGCTATAGTCAATGGAAAAAGGGAATTAATTAATTATTTAATGTCCAGGGAGTGAAAAAATAACTTATTAAAAGTGGCATTGTGTAATTAACAAAAATAGGCATTTTAACTGACTTGAAGTTTATAAAGTCACTTTAATTTATTAAAAGGGTAAAAGGGTCAATGAAGAGATAAAAGGGAAATGAGGGGAACCCTCTCTCATTATCCACTTGTTATTTTCTAAAATCAAATTGAGAGAGCTCTTATGGATTTTGAGAGAGTTCTTGGGACAAAAAACCATACATAGTTTTTGAGATTTTTTTTGGTGGCGAGACTATCCACCCTAGCTGGTCATTCATACGATATCATTTTGATATTGTTACTATGATTCATTCGTAGCATAGGTTTCATTCTTGTAGAAAATATTTCTTTGTCGATGGATACGTTATTTAATTATAGTTGATTTTTTCTTGTATGGCGGCTGAGTTGTTTGTGTGTGGGTCAAATATCTCTTGAGCAGGTAGATTTTCTCAAGAAGAAATAAGTATTGGGTCTTTGGGTGAGTTCTATACAAATATGGGTGCATTCATTTGAATATGGGAAACATATTATCCATTTTTGGTCGAACCTTTCACACTATTGAGCGAGTACATTGCTAGGGGGGCGAGTTAATCAATATTGTGGCAGAGATCATTCATTTCAGGTAGTAGAGCCATTGTGGAGGTTGATTTTATTAGTAATGGTGAGTTACTTCTTATTGGGTCACGTTGAATTATATAGAGGTCAACTTTATGTGTTGAGGGGTCGAACTTTGAGGTTGGGCACTTCCTCTTTGATATATTGTGGGTTGTTTTAACTCCACACTAGGAACAAGTTCAATATTTGCAAGTCTGTTGATCAATCACCTTATGAATTGCTGCACAAAATTTAGTCTACATACATGTATATCATTAATCATGTGTTGTACCTTTTTCTAATTTACAATCAACCCGTTGTTAGTATACAATTCATAATTTTTCCCTTATTTATGTTATTGTTAGAATATTTGTGAAATGATACCATGTGGTGCTGCTATATATATTTGGAGTAATAAGTTATGAGTGTATATTATATGCATTTGTGTATGTGTTGTTAAATAGCAACCAAAGTTGTTATCTATGGGTAATAGAGTTCTACATACAAATTGCTTGACCCAATGTCCACATCAGTAAACTGAATAAAAACTTAAAAATAATCAACAAGGATCATTACATTTGATATTGGAAATTGTTTACATTGAATATATAGAGTTAAAACTAATGTTGGGTTTGATTTTTCCTAGGAGAAAAGGATGTTAAGATCGAGGATGAAGAAGAGAAAGAAAACACAAGAGAAAAACTTCAAGTCCTGCGCATGTTGTAGCAGCCTTGGAACTCCTTTCCCAACAATGGATACCTCAAGTTTTTCCTTGGTAAACCATGGATTCCTTCATCTAACCAATTCAACTTTGAAATTCACAAGAATGGGAAACCTTTAATTTGATCATCATTGACCCCAACAGTCAAAATTCTGACATCCACAGTTTTCATCATACAAATATTTTTCTTTCCAACCAAGACGCCTAATGTAGAATCATGACCTCCTCATATGGAACCTTGATGTCACATTACCCATTTACTATGTGTTGCTTGTCTTACACAAAACTCCAATTTTCATTGATAATTATAATTCAAAATTTGGTCTCACTCGGCCTAGCCATAGTTTAATTTTAAATATTCAGATCTAGGATTTCAGTTTAATCAGAATAATTTTATCCCATACATCCAAATTTTTTCATCATATACCTTTTTCATATTTTGAATAACATGTTGGAAGAAGTCTTTTTTTCATATCTACACTTTTCCAATGGTACTTAATATATTACATGCACCTTTAACCACAAGTCTTTGTTTCCCTTGTGAATCATATCTACACATTTCCAATGGTACTTAGTGCACTAAATGCACCTTTCATTTCAATGAACCCCAAAACTTATATCATTCTCTATATTCCTAGAATTTTACAATTCTAGATTGCATAAGTTTATCTTTGATCAATTTAGTATATGCATTCTGTAATATTACAGATATAAAAGGTATGAAGAGCATAAATAAATAGCTAGAAATGGGAGATGAACAACAATATAACCAAAACAACACCACGATAATACCAAAATGATAAAAAAATAACACCAGAAAGAGCACTTTGATTACTGAGAGCAATGTTCACTTGCCTCTTCGAGGGGGAAACCTCCAGCAGAGTAGAGCTCTATTACAATAATATCCAAGACAAAATTTCTCATACCCTCGACTCCTATTTATACTAAATATGTCTATCAAAATAAAAATCTAGAGGAAGATCCTTCTAGAAGTGAAAGCTTCTATTAGGTATTCTTACATTGGACTTATTCTTCCTTATTTCTAGGCCTTATTAATATTGACCTTTATTACATGGAAATATATTATTCTACCTACGTGAGGGGTTAGCTCCCTAACATGTTCGCCCCGTTAAAAACAACATTGTCCTCAAGGCTTGAGATGAGGAAATTGTTGTAGAGTAGTAGTTGGTTCCCAAGTGGCATCTGCTGGAGTTGTATCTTTCCACTGTACTAACACTTCCTTGATGGTTCAGTGATGCAGATGATGCTCACGCTGGTATAAAACTTCTTTTGGATGTGTCCAAATGGAGCCTTATTCATCCAACTTGGGAAGGTTGGTTTGAGTTTGGCACTTAGTTCCAATCACCTTCTTTAAGCAGGAAACATGAAAAACAGGATGGAGCTTAGAATGACGGGGAAAATCTAACTGATAGGTCACCTGTCCCACATGCTTGAGAACGGTATAAGGACGATAAAATTTGAGCGCCAGTTTCTGACAATGGTCAACCTTGAGGGAATTTTTCTTGTAAGGTTGCAGTTGAAGAAACACCTAATCCCCTTCTGCAAATTGACGTTCAGTGCGACCTTGATCTTCTTGTTGCTTCATGCGATTTTGGGACATGACTAAATTCACTTTGAGGGTACGGAGAATAGCCTCTCGAACTGTAAGCGTTTGGTCAACTTCCTGGACCTTTGAGACACTTGGAAAATATGAGAGAAATGAAGATGGATTTTGTCCATAGACTTCTTCAAAAGGGGTCATGCGGGTAGTTGTATGGTAAGAAGTTGTGTACCACCATTCAACTAGTGGTAACCATTGAGCCCACTGATTTTTTCTTTCCGATGAAAAACACTTCAAATATGTTTCCAAACACTTGTTGACCACTTCAGTTTGACCATTAGTCTGGGGATGATAAGCTCTGTTGAGATGCAATTGGGTGCCTTGGAGCTTGAAAAATTCTTGCCAAAAATTGTTGGTGAAAGTTGGGTCGCAATAAAAAAAAAAAATGTGGCATGCCATGAATCTTAAAGACCTGATCCATGAAAATTTGAGCCACAGTGGATTTTGCAAATGTGTGTTGAAGAGAACAGAAATGAGCATACCTAGAAAGACGATCAACTACCAACATGATGACTGATTTATTTCACAATTTAGGTAAGCCTACAATAAAATCCATACAGATATCTCATCAAACAGTAGGTGGAATCAGAAGTGGTTGTAGTGTGCCAGGAGATTTGATTGTTTTGCCTTTGTTGTGTTGACACACATCACATTCAACCACAAAATTAAGAACATCTTGTTTCATATCATCCAAAAAAAAAAACGTTTGACCCGGTCATAGCTTTTGGTAAACTATGAATGCCCAGCTATGGGTGTAGCATGAAGCTCAAAAAGTACCGTGGATTTAAGTTTTTACTGTGTACTTAAATAAAAATGACCTTTGTATCGAATCTCATCATTGAGCCAAGAGTACCCTGTGGAGACTAGAGAATTGGACTGTAATTGTTGTATCTGATGTGAACTTTTGGGATCTTGTAGCCATTCCTAGTGAACAACTTGGAGCCAATCTAGTGCAATGAAGGAGAGATAAAAAAGTGACACTTCATATTCATATTTTATGGAAAGTGCATCAACAACCACATTTTCTTTTCCTTTTTTGTAAATGATCTCATAATCATATCCAAAAATCTTAGTCACCCTTTTTTTTTTCTCGGGGGAGGAAAGGCGTTGTTCCAAAAAATACTTGAGACTTTGATGACCTGTCTTAATTTGGAAGTGTTTCCTCAATAGATACGGGCGCCAAATATCCACAGCATGAAAAATAGCCAACATTTCCTTTTCATAGATTGATTTGCCCAAATTTCTCTCTCATAGTTGTTTGCTGGTAAATGCCAAAGGATGACCCTCTTCCATAAGGGCAATGTCGATTCCTTTCCCAGAAGCATCACATTCCAGGAAAAAGGTCTTTGTGAAATCAGGAAGGGCAAGGACTGGAGTGGTGCAGATGGCTATCTTCAAGGTTTTAAAATCCCAAGTACCTATTGGAGTCCAAGTGAAAGAATTATTTTTAAGGAGAGAAGTGAGAGTTGTCGCAGTCTTTCCATAATTCCTAACAAACTTGCAATAATAACCTGTTAAACCCATAAATCCACACAAGATTTTGAGAGTCTTTGGGTGAGGCCAATCTTTCATAGCTTCAATCTTTTTAGGATCCACCCTAACATCGGCCTTGCCAACAAGATGACCCAAGTACTCGACTTTCGATGTGCCAAAAGCACATTTATATTGTTTAAGGAAAAGTTGGTGTTGTGAGAGTAGATGGAGAATTTGATCCACATGGGAAAGATGAGATTGCCAAGCTTTATTATAGATGAGAATATCATCAAAGAAAACTAAGACAAAATGAAGGAGAAAAGGACGAAAGACATGATTCATGAGGCTTTGGAAGGTGGAGGGGGAATTACACAGGCCAAAGGGCATGACCAAAAACTCATAGTGACCCTCATGAGTTCGAAAGGAAGTCTTGGGTATGTCAGCTTCTTGCATACATATCTAGTGGTAGCCAAAACGCGGATCAAGTTTAGTGAAGTATTGAGAACCACTCATCTCATCCAATAGATCATCAATGATAGGAATGGGGAACTTGTCCTTGATGGTGAGCTTATTGAGGGCACAAAATTCAGGACGCATGCACTGAGTAGCTTCTTTCTTAAGTACCATGACCACATCGGAAGAATAAGGGCTGGTACTGGGGAATATAACACCCTCTTGGAGAAATTCCTGCACTATTTTCTCAATTTCATTCTTTTGGGCAAAGCGGTAGCAATAAGGGAGAACACTGGGAGGAATAATTCCAAGAACAAGGGGAATGGAATCATCATGAGTACCACGAGAAGGAGGAAGGCCCTTAGGGGTGGAAAAAACAACTTGATGTTTGGAAATGATAGCTTAGAGGTCAGGATGCACAAAGGGTGTCTCAATGGCTTGAATAGAATGGAGTTCAACATTGATACCAGAGTGGCCTTTCTTGAGGATATTTTACATACGATGTGAACTAATGATATCAGGAGAAACAACTGTGAGACCTTGGAATTGATACTTTTTTCCTTCATATTGGAATTGCATGGTTAATTCCTTAAAGTGCGTAACCATTCAGTACCTATCACAATGTCACAACCTACCATGTCAATGGAAAACATATGATATTTCAGTTGGTAATGTCCAATTTGAAGATGAACATTTTCACACCGCCCACCACATTTCATGGACCCACCATTGGCTATCATGATTTGAAAATTATTGACAACACGAAGATAGAAATTGGCTTCATGGGCAATGCGACGATGAATAAAATTGTGGGTGCTACCACTATCAACAAGGATGATGACGTTCCCGTGCTTAATGTATCCAATGAGCTTGAGCATCTGGGGGGGGCGAGAATCTAGTGAGGGCATGAAAGAAAATAAGTGGTTCAACTTCAGGTGGGTCAATAGGATCTTGGGTGGCATCAGGAAGGGAGGGTTCTTCAACAAGGGGAACTGCCACATCCTCTTCAAGAACATCTTATGAAATGACCATAAAAAGTTTTGTTTCTTACACTTGTTCCACGGTTTTTCATCACAATTATACAAAGACCCTTCAGTTGGTGTTCAAACACTTCATCCCTAGTAAATTTTGGACCTTGAGGGGAGTGAAAGAGGGGTTAGGATTAAGCGAATTGGGGTGAGGAAAAAATAGGGTTTTTATTACGGGAAAAGAACTGGCGTTTTGAACTCTTTATGTTTAGTAGATTCCAACCAAGTGGGAGGGCGGGTTATGAGAAAATAGGATCAAATTTCATCCTTGAGACCAGCGATAAATAATTCACGGAAGAACATCTAACATGCCCTACGTTGAGCCAAATGTTCAAGCGTGGTGATGGGGAGTCCTTCCACTATGCGGCGTATCAACTTGATTGACGACCTAGATAGTGAATTGTCCGATTATCAAAGCTGAATATAGCTGAATACAAACTGGGTCCAAGCGATATACCCTAGCATTGAATTTTTTCCATTTCCACCATTTCAGTTAGGGATCTAGATGGAGGACAACATAGCAAAGTTTGTCCAACTTCGTTAGTAATACTATGCATAGAAAAATAATGCTCCATTTGGTATTAACCTATGGGACCCGAGCCATCAAATTTATTGACCTCTGTGCGGGGAAGACGATGTTCATGATGAAAGGAGTTGGAGTAAAAAATTGATGAGATGAATCAACATCATCGGGTTGTGTTGATGAAGAAGGACCTGTAGGGTGGTTCAACAATTGATTGACAATAGTCTGGAGGGAGGTAATTGGGTTGTGAGGTTGGCTTCCAAGGTATAAATGCGGGAATTAGTGGAATCCATCTAATATGTGAGATGAGATGGAACATGGGCTTGATTGATGGAAGTTTGGAGATCTTGGTTGCGGGTGGTGGCCATTTGGAGAAGGGAAGTGCGGGTAAGGAAAAAAATGGGTAGGTGGGACCACAAAAAGGACTTACAAGTGATAGACTCTAGCGGTGAGTGCTTGTAGGGAAATATAATGGGATAGGGGACAAATAAGGGTGCTGGAAAATGGGTCGGGTCCACTAAAACAAAAGGATTAAAAATGAAGGTTATGACTGCGATTAGGGAGAAAAGGCAGCCAATGGAATAGGTCCCAAATAAGTGTGTAGAGCTAGACCACTATACACAGTTATACTCCAACATGAAGAATACTATGGTAATGAAATCCCCAAATGATTAACAAGAAAGAAATGTGTAGCAGTAATTTTGCAGCCAAATGCAAAAGACAATGTAACACAACAATAGATATTGTTGGTTCTATTTTGTTTCCTTCCCAAAGTTGAGAATTATTAAAAGGGTTCTGAATGAGGTTTCCACAGTGTTATATCTCTAATATATGTGTAGGGTCCATGGTAGTACTCACTATCTCACCGCACCAACTAAGGAGTCTATACCATACCCTTAGTTGTACTACCAACTTCTGAGTACTAGAGTATCTTCCACGGCGTTGTTCGATGGAACTTCTCTTGGTCACGGCGGTGATGGTTTATCTGAGAGGGCTTCGAGAATCACTTACTTAGGTCGCCTCTGGTGTTTTTGTGCTACCACTCGAGGGGGTACCAACAAGGTTACAAGGGTGGAAAAGGATGTGCATAAGTACCACTTGTATTTATTGAGTGTATGAATCCCGGCCAGTTTATGCACATAATGATAGATATTTGTAGCTTAAAGGCGATGGGAATACGTCTCTACTCTAAAAAACAAATTAACCCACAATTTTTTTGTCTAGGAAGGTGCTTTCTGATCCCATTTGTAATATACCGGATATAAAAAAGTACGCAGAAATAAAATAAATAGCTAGAAATGGAAGATGAACAAGAATATAGCTTGGAACACCATGATAATACCAAAATGATAATAAAATAACACCAGGAAAGAGCACTTTGAGTCTTGAAGCGATGTTCACTTATTTCTTGAGGGAAACCTCAACGGAAATGACTGAGAGCAATGTTCACTTGTCTCTTCGAGGGGGAAACCTCCAACAGAGCAGAGCTCTATTACAATAATATCCAAGAAAAAAATTATGATACACTCGACTCCTATTTATATAAATATTTCTATCTAAAGAACAATCTAGAGGAAGATCCTTCTAGAAGCGAAAGCTTCTATTAGGTCTTCTTACATTGGACTTATTCTTCCTTATTTCTAAGCCTTATTAATATTGATCTTTATTACATGGAAATATATTATTCTAGCTACGTGAGGGGTTAGGTACCTAACAAATTCTTGCTAAGGAGCCAACTTCCTTGGTCTTCAAGTCACAATTACAAGTCGTTATTTTCATATATGATAACTAGCTTGTTCATCGACAAGGATAGCTATGGTAATATTAATGGAGTATCCTTATTGGTACTTGGCAAAGAAGGTAGTATAGAAATCGACACAATGTTAAGCTACACTAAAATTTCTATTAATACACCCATTTTGAAGAAAATCTATAAAACATTTCCAAATTTTTAATTAAATATATATTTAACTTGATTTCTTTCAAAAAAAAAATATATATATATTTTTTGAAAATTTAAAATTGATTTTTCCATTGGCTAAGGCAATGTGATGGGACATAATTTCCCCTACTATTTTTGAATTTACTTTTGGTATTTGTCAGTATTAAAAAACATTTAAATATAAAAAATATAAAAAATTGACACATACTCATGTATATTAGATACCTGACATATATTTAATACCATGAAATAGACACCCTGACACCAGTTCCTTGGAGCATCCATGACATTATTTATTATTCCCTCCATTTACAAATGTTCTATTGTGTCTCTATCAAATGTTGTTCCTTTCCTTCCTAGCATATTAATAGTCTACATAGTCCATCAATATGTCTATTGTATTGACCCCAACATCGATAAGACTTCTTGTTGGTAGGTTGTGATTACAAAGAAATATGAGTCCTATCCAAAGTCCTTTTCAATTTCTAGGTGAGAGAAAAGATGAATGTTGTTTTGTTTGTTCTTTACCATAGAACATAAGAGAAAGGGAAAACCCCATAAGTCCCTAGTTCCTCCTCTATAAAAAAAAATTGTGCAATATGTCATCAAATTGAGAAAATGCATCTATTTTATTTCCAACGAAGTCACGGAAAATTAATCATCATCAAAGCGAGCACAAGATTGCTAAATTTACACATATGCTCAGGTACAAATCCAAAAAGAGAGTTCCCATTAGTATTAGGCATAGGAGTAGAGACATGATATGTAAATATTGCACATGTACATTGCACACATTGCATACATCATAAAATTTGAAATGCAGGCAGCTATGGAAAAATCTAATTGATGTGTTTTAAAATGAAGGAGGGTTGTTTTATAGGAAAAAGTTTGGGTTTTAAGGTCCAGTGAATTTAGTTTTTTCCGAATGCTTGTTTTTTGATTGAATTTGTTTAGAGAATATGTCAGTGACTATCAATTTTGTTCATAAAATTATAAGGATGATTATGTGCAAGTTGTGTATATTGTTCTCCTGTTGGTAAAGATGGAGTTTTGCATGCATGTATCTTTCATGACTATTGGTTTTTGACATTTGTATCAAGGGAAACTGACATTTTTGTTTCACATTTCACTAGAATTTGGCACAATATAGTTTTGTTGGTATTTATTAAGTAAAGAATCTATTTCATATCATTGATGTCATTATGTGGTTCAGTTGAAGGATGTTCTTGGCGTGGGAACAAGCTACCAATCACGAGTTCTTTCTTAGCAATTCAGTGTTAAAACAGTGTGTCAGATTCTCATCTATATTTGAACTTCTATTTTGCAAATTTTGTTTAGCCCATGTATACCTAGCTTGAAACTTGGTTTAGTTTTTCTTTTGGCAATTTCTATTTTCCAAATTTTGTTCGGGCCAAGTCTACCCTAGCTCAAAACTTGGTTTAATTTTTATTAGCTCGAAACTTGGTTTAATTTTTCTTCTATTTATAATGGAATTTATTTGGCCTTCCATACTTGGCGTTTATGTTTTAACTTTCTGTATCACAATTGTTCATAAGAGTGATTGAAGGGAAGCATGGCTAGCCAAAGAAAATTTTGGGAGTGTGGCCCTAGAGACGATGTTGAAGTGGTAGGTGAAAACGCATTGAAAACTCAAAGGCACAAGTGAACACAATCTAGGAGCCAAGGGCTTATTTACAATGGTTTTTCTCTCGTGAATATAATTTCTCTAAAAAACCAAAATTAATGTAAATTGATGTAAATGATGACAAATCTACCCAAATTTCTACAACAAATTTTATTTTTCTTTCTTTCTTTTGGAAAAAGAAAGAGGAAAACTTTTCTTATTATACTATTAAAGTTGCTTACGGAACTAAGAAAAAAAAATCTCAACTCAGACCTAAGATAAAATGGTTTCATCAACATCCCAAACTAGAAAAAGAAAGCAACAACAAAAAAATCGCCATCAAAGAAAGAAAGTAAATATGCTTGACCAACTTTTCTATAATGGCTAGTACCTGAGATCCCCTAGTTTTTTTTTTGCAACCACTTCTTTCCTTAATGTTTATAAAAGATTCAAGTTATAAATAAATAGAAAACAAGATGCACATCAAAAACTTATTTTTATTACGTATAATTATAATATAAATACAATTTCAAGTAGCTTAAGATAGATAGCTATCTTAACTAGACAATCTTGCTATAATATCTCAAATATATATAAAAAACTCAAACCCAAACCAATTCCATTATTATCCAAAACTCCCCTTTAATGGAGAAATGATATATGTATATTTTTTTTTTACAATATAGAAACCACATACAAGTCATATATGTCATCTTTGTCTGGTTGATATTCATTAGAAACTCTACCCACTCTGCAATCATTGGGTTTCGCTCTTTTCTTCTCCACACTTTTGAGCTACCTCTTGATCCATTTAAATTATAACCACTTCATACCATCATTGACATATTTGCAGGATTGACACTTCTTGACTACCTCAAAGTATAGCCTCGACACTGAGTTATCCTATGGATACACTACCATCTGTGAAATTCCCCCCCGAAGAGAAAATTTTCACAGTTATATAGGACAACGATCTGATTACTGGGTATCTTCAGTAATCAATCATACAATTGACCTTCTTTAAACACACTACAACAATATAGACAAGGATAACCTGTAACTGACGATCTTGAAGCACCGAAGTAAAACCAGAATCTCTAGCTTTTAATAGACTGTAAACATAACAAAACTAGGGAAATGTTCTCGTGGCCTCGAAGAATGTCAAGAACCACTAATTTAAATTATAGTACTATGTTCTTATAATTGGTTCTTCATCATAAATTTTACAAACAAAAATAATCTTTTCAATATTTAACAATTTTTTGATAAATCTAATATGTAATCTATCTACATAATAAAAACCATGATTTGTTGCATGCAGGTCAGACCACAACACTTAATTAAAAGATTTGAATTGTCCATGCAGCCTCAAATCAACACAACCCCAACGATAACACACTACCATTTGATTGGTGGCTCTGGATGTCAAAAGCAACAACTTTACAATTTCCCAGAACTGCAGATGGGTTTCCTTCTCTTGCTATTCTTAACATCAGTTTGAGAACCAGATCATAGCATTTGTTGAAAGATCACCAGAATCCCCAGAAGGGTTGATCCCAAATCACTGATTTAGCATCAAACAAAAAACATTTCCACCAAGACTTCGATGACGTTTGCAAATCCATTTATAATATGGGAAAATTGAACGTCAATGTTTGATAGGAGTTCAATATTCCGATCATAACAACACTCATGCAACCTCTTTCTCTTTTTTATACAGAAGATCTATGTCCAGATATTCTCCACACCGTCAGCCTTCAGCCTCTAACGTATCAGTGAGTCCTCTCATCAATGGCAGCGCAAGTGATGGCATCTCCTCCACAATCAATGATCAATTCGACACTATTTATCTCAGCAAGTCCTTCTTTGTTGCACACAGTCCAACCCACGATATCCTCCACTTGATAGATGCACACAACTCCAAAAAACAATATTTATCTATAGTAATAAAACGGTGAACTCACACTCAAAAAAACATTCTTCACACGAGGAAATAAAAGCACTCCTCTCACATAAACTTGGGCCTCCCATGAGGGAGTTACCCAGAGCACTAGGCTATGATACCAAAATAGAAAACAAGATCCACATCAAAAACTTATTTTCATTATGTATAATCACAATATAAATACAATTTCAAGTAACTTAAGATAGATAGCTATCTTAACTATACAATCTTGAGATAATATCTCAACTATCTGTAACAAACTCAAACCCAAACCAATTCCATTATTGTCCAACATAAATATCCTCTAAAGCATTGATTCAATGAGCATTATATCTAGAAGAGAGGTTTAATGGTGCCTTGAAAAGAGAGAGGGAGAGCACTTATATGTACTATATATGGGAAGTCGAGGGGGACTATATAAGTGCAGTGAACTTTTGGTCGAGAATAAGAGTATACAAATTTACTATAACGAGTGAAACTTGTTTGCTGACTATGATTCTTGGTATTGGTTCATGGTCCATGACAAGAAAGATAAACGAGAATTCTATGTAATTCTTGTAGTTACGTAGGCCACACACTAGCTATAAATCCATCTCCCTCAATTGAATCGATCAAATCAACTACACAATCTGTTGGAACTATATCTGCTACTAACATATAATGTCCTTTAGCCATACGATAATGATAGGTGGGTTGACATCCTGGGGTAAGTAATAAGTCCATAACTCATGCATGCCAACAATGGATATTTCAAGTTGCGCATACTTGTTAAATAATATACCATCCTTAGGATTTTGAGAGTTGGGTTGTAAAATTAAACATTATTTATTTTTTATTTTTATTATAAAGGTATACATTATTTGTTAATTATCTAGAGATTTTAATGTGTAAGTGAATTTTATTTTAAGAATACATGAATTTTCTTAATTTTTATTAGTTCAACCAGTTAAGGTGTGAGTTTTGTTTGCTAGGCGAATTTAGTTCAATATTTTTATGATGTATTTAATGTGGAGGAGAAAGCCAAAAATCCACTCATGTCAAGGATTGGTGTGGGTGCAATCATCATGTGATTTTAATAGCTTAAATTCCCTTAAGTTGTATTTTCTTAGCCAAAGATTAAAATGCTTGAAATATTAACCCACAGGTGACAAGCACTTCTAACAAACAAATAAAAAAATCTATAAATTTATGATACTAACCCTTATTAATAAAGTTAAGATGATTAACTTTAATATTTGATATTTTTTAATATTTTGGAAAACAAAAAGTCTAACTTATTTATTATTGTTGTAGTTTTAAATTGTTTGATGGAAAATAAGTTTATGATTTTATATGGTCAGATTACCTTTTATTCATAATTTATTAAAACAATATGTTTTATCGTGTTTAAAGTAATATTTTATATTTATAGTAGTATTCGTTAATTACATAGAGATTTCAATGTGTAAGTGAACTTTAGCTTAACAATACATGAATTTAGGATAGTGACATTATAGGTATTGTATAAATTTAGGATGATGACTTTTATATTTAGTATTTTTTAATATTTTGGTAAAAAAGTCTTAACTTATTTATTATTATTGTAGTCTTATATTGTTTGATAGTTGTTTGGTGGAAAAGGAATTTATGATTTTATACGGTTAGATTGTTTTTTATTGATAATTTATTATTAGTCTTATATTGTTTGATAGTTGTTTGGTGGAAAAGGAATTTATGATTTTATATGGTTAGATTATTTTTTATTCATAATTTATTAAAGAAATACATTTTATGGCATTTGAAGTAATATTTTATAATATTTTTATATTTTATAGTATTAATTTTATTTTTTTATATATTGTTATATTTAGTTTGGAAGGTTTATGTTAGGGTGAGGTTTATATGTGATAAACAAATTAATTTTATAACTAAAAAATAATTTATTTATTGATTATGATGATGATGATGATGATGATGATGATGGTTAATGTTCATTAAGATCAAAATTGGTTTATCAGACTTTAAGAAAAGTAATAGATTACTTAGATTTCTTTAAAATCTTATTTGGATGCTTGAAAAACATTAAGACAAGAATTCCAATATCACTAAAGTTTTGATGACTTAGACTCTTAGGAAGGTCGGTATTGTGGCAAATATTTGGAAATTGAGATCTAATTTGGGTATATGTAGGGAATTCTAGAAGAAAAATTAAGATCTAATTTGGATATATGTAGGCAATTCTAGAAGAAAGTGATTTTCATCTTCAACCCTCTTAGTTTCACAAAGGTGATAGATTCTTTCTTGCCATGGTGTTTTGGGGATTGTCCAATGCCCAGTTAGCTCATGAGAATTAGTTCTTAGTTTATAAATATTGATTCTCTTATTTAAGTTGGTCCTAACAATATTGATTCTATTATTTACCTTGGTCTTAACAATATTGATTCTCTTATCTACCTTGGTCTTAAAAATATTGATTCTCTTAACACTTTTGATCTTCAAGGTTTGGATTAACAACCTCCTTATAATATCTTAATTTTATTTTATCCTCTAATTCTTTATTGCCCCATAGATTCTCCCTAAATTTAGCATGTAATATCATCAATATTCTACAGAATAACTTCTTATTTTATTCACCAATGATTTAGCCAAAACTTGGTATCATTAAGCCATCTCCTCTTGAACCATTGGTGATTTTGGCTATATTATGAAGCAATTTTGGGGAGCCCCTTATTATCCATGTTTTTTATATTGTTCTTTACATTAAGTACCTAATCATAGTTATGCTCTCAACAAGGGAACTACTCGCTTGTATGAGGAGGATAGAATAGGGTGTATTTGATCAGGGGATCAAAATTTGCTCAATTTTCAAAGTGCTCGGATTGAGACGAAAACAATGCCATTGCGTCCGTCTCGTTTTCCTGATTCCGGCGGTATATTTATTTTCGCGAATGGAGTCCGTATGGAGGAGATATCGCGATTTGACCGCCAAGTCAAACAGGTAAAAATTTGGGTGCTGACTGTACCTGTCCATACAGTCCGTACGGCCACGTGGAGGGCCGTACCATCTTGCTGATGTGGCATCTTGATGACATGGCATATTTTCATTTGATGGTGATTGACCAATGGAGTGTTGACACGTGTCATTGGCAGCGAATAAAGTTTGGACACGTGGCCCAACTCATTGGCGCCACGTGTCACTATCCTGTTGGTTTGTATGGTTGGATGATATTGTGTAAAATGTTATGGGTCCGCGGGGTTCAACCCTGGGACCTCCCCCTATGCAAAGACTTAACCATACTCCGCTAACCAAAGGGGCGGCCCGTATTCCTTGTTACATAGTCCATTGCATTTATATTTATATTTAAAGTTTTGCTATAGCTGAAAGGGGCGCGGGCCGGGGCTTAAGCCCCGACCCTTGGTTTTATTATAACATATACGACCATATACATATGCCCGAGAGTGTTGGCGCGCGTATTTTGAATTGTAAATATGCCATTACATATTTGTTTATACATTAAAGTTTGTATATGTTGTAAACCAATGCACGGGGTATTGAACCGTGACCAAGGCTTTGGTACGCGCGGGATTTAACACAAGTTTAATGCACGTGGGTTGTATTGCGCGGTTAAAGTCCGTTTGCACGGTTTCAAACGGTCAAACGATTTTTGCGCCCAGCCTATGGTCACGTGTACCATATGACCCAGTGTCGAGGCGGTTAAGGGCTGGAGGCGCCCTAACCGTTCTACGGTTTGTACCGGTGCGTGGTTGCGTACGGGTCTTGGTTTTTCCACTTAAATGAGCGTTTGTGTCAGGTTTGGAGAACAAGGGTGCAGATTGTAGAACCAGAGACAGCAAAGAAGAAGGGGAGACTTCAAGGAGGCTATCTTCTTCATTTTTCGACCGTTTCAGGTGCCGAAAGAGCCCAGACAGGGGTTTTGGGACGTTGCAGAGCCATTGAAGCAGTCAGTTTGTCATTTTGAGCACTGTAAAACATGTTTTTGAGCACTTTGAGCAATTTAATAAAAATGATCCATTGGAAGCTGGACCAGGAGATGTAGCCCGTAGTGGGGTGAACTCCTTTAACAAGTTGCTGTGTTTATGTCTGATGTTCAATGATTTTATGTGATGTCTATGTGTATCTTTACATAAGTAATCCTTTAATATGTGTTGCAAATTGATCCAGTTTCTTTAAAAACACATAACAATTTCACTTGCAAATTTAATTTAATCAAGTTTATCAAGTCTTCGTCATATTTTTAGATCAGTATTACCCTTAATTTTGACATTATAAGTTATAAAAGTATTTTGGATTTGCTCTATCTTTCTCCACAATTCTCAAGAGATATTTCATCGCAAAACTTCACATCCATACAAAATAACAGAAATGACAAGAGTCTCAAAGAGGGA
>SNQJ01S0202796.1:19249-35979 GCA_010110895.2 Picea sitchensis | reverse complement strand
CAACATGCACATGCAATAACCCACATGCACCTGCAATAACCACCAAGATCTCAAACATACAACTGAAACGCATCCAGAAACCCCCAGAGTATCAGATCTGCAAGACAGAATAATAGATCAGTAGCAAATATCTTGATCAGCGGGATCAGCGATATTTCACCTTGAGAGTCTGTTGGGTGTGTCTTCTCTCATTTTATATCAAAAATCTGATATTGTAATAGTTAGAATAAATCGCCCACACCTTGCAAAGAGAGTGGCCTAAGCCATCCTTGCAAACACGTGAAGGCTAGATTAGATTTGCTTTCTTGCATTTCCATTCACACCCATCTTGGCCAAAACGGTAGGCATTGTGCCTCCACTTGTGCCATTGTTGAGGTTGTTTTTTCTTTCAAGTCCTTTTATTCTTTTTATTACACCCACCTTGGCCAAAACGGTAGGCATTGTGCCTCCACTTGTGCCATTGTTGTGGGGTTGCAAATTTAATTTTCTAAAGCAAACGCATAAAGCATTTCAATTTATTTTTTTGCCCCACCTTGCAAGGGATTGGCATAAGCCATTCTTTGCAATAACGGAAGGCTTGTACAATCTTAAAATCATTGCTAAAGTAATCTTGTTGTTCTCCATTTTTTCCCCGTATTCTCTCCCCTTGCCACTTTGTGGATCCTGGGTGACAAAAAAGGGCAAAGATTGTGAGTTTAGTAATTAGGCATCCAACCATTTATTGTTTCCACCATCAAAAAGGAGGTTTGAGGAAGATACTTGGGGTGCTAGGTCAGGGATGATCTCACGGCACTAGGTGTCCCCCGGGTTGAGTACACTTGCTCTTTGGATTTGACCTATGGTGCTAGGATAAGGCCTTGTTTGCTTTGCTTATTGAGCACCCAACAATTCCTTTTGGTTGAGAGGATAACAGTTTGGGGTAGTCACATAGTCTAGGATTCAATCTATCACATCTAATGGCCCTAATCAAAGAGAGACTTAAAATTTACTAAAATTAACCTACACACTATATTCACATAACTTGCAATCTCATTTTCAAAGCAATTTATGCCACAACATAGCATCTCAAGTTTACTCTTCAAGCAATTTCAAGTTGTGTAATTCAAATTTCAAGCAAGTCACTTTCAAGCAAGTCGCTTTCAAGCAACTCACTTTTTAAGCAATATCTTTCATTGTGATATCTCATGTTAATTGGTTTAAAATCTAATTTCTCCTTTGTATAGTTGTAATATCGTTTGAGTGGTTATTCTTTTTCGTAGGTTTTATTCATGATATGCTTCAATTATTTCAATTATTGATGTGAGTTGAATGTTTCATTATCTAACTATTCTTTAGTTTCTTTTATGTATTTTGTGCAATTATCTAATTTATCATTTTGATTGTAAGCTATCCTACCATATTCGATTTGTATATTCCATTTTTTAATTATCTCAAGTGTAAAGTAATTTCTTGTTGTATCCTATAGCATTGTTTATTTCTTGTATAATTGTACTTAATTCTTTCATTGTATAATCTAATTGACCCCTTGCCCAACCCTTAGGCACTAGTCTTAGTTGACCTTAGGGAGAGGTTTGATTTTCATTAAAAGATTTGCATTTGCATTGTTGCTTGCCATATAGGCTAGCTTCCCCTTACCTTTAACAAACTAAAATTAACTCCTAGAATCCATTTAATAATTCACATAGTAACTAGGGTCTACCCCCCTTTAGCTTCCCTAGGAGTAAGCCTAGACGGAAGAAGTTCAAGTCGAGGTGACAGTGGGCTTGAACTTAGGCATTGTGCCTCCAACGACACACTAAGTGGATTGAACTTAGTCCACGTTAGCAAATGTGTATAAAGACGACAACAAGCTCGATCATTAGAATGCCTTTCACCACTTTGGAGAATTTTGTGAGTGAAAAACTCAAGGACAATTAAAATTGCAATTAAGTAAGGTTAATTACCTGAGGAAAAAACACACTCGATGAAAGGACTTCCCTAATAATAAAGTCCTAGGAAACTAGACAAAAATTGACTCATGCTAGCATATTACAATATTATCCCACGCAGGGGAGCGAAAATTCCGATTACATAGAAAACCGTGCCGGGGGCAAAATTTGCCACGTTGAGCAAAAAGACTTCAAAATGGTTGTACCACTAGGTACATATCTTCATGGTACATGGAGTTGACCCCGAGTCGAAATAGGTGGTCAACAGAGGGGTGCACAAGCAAAGAGTAAGGGGCGCACTTGAGTATTGAGGGGTGCACTTGCTTGTGGAGGGTGCGCATAAGGCGAGGGGCGCAAGGCTGAAGGAAAGAGGCGCTCTATCAGTTGGGAGATTTTGTGGAGGCAAGGGGCACACCTAGAGTTGAGGGCACAAGCTTCTATCCATTTGGCTACCAAGAGGGACGCTAGTCTTCATCTAGCAGGCACATCTACAAGGAACTCCAAAGCATCATGAGTTGGGTTGCTATTGTACCCGGTTCACTTGTATTTATTTCCTTGTTGTACTCTTGGTTTGAGATCTCCAATATCTATCTATCTCTCTTACTGGTTTTCCCCATGGGGGTTTTTCCAGGGTCATGTTGACCAAAAACACTTGTGTACATTTGTCATGGTTTGCTTATTACTTTCAGCTGTAGGAGTTGTTAAGATCCTAAGAGGGTATTTGATGTTTTGAGATATATGCATGTGCTAACTTTATGGCAGCCTAAACTATAAATTAACCCATGCAAAGAGAGCCTCAAAAGGGCATCAAATCATCACAAGACTAAAAGAAGATTTTCAGGGCAGAATTATCAAACTTAGTGGCTGTCCCAAAACAGTGAATTAAACAGTTTGGTAAAACTTGATTTTAGTGTACAACAGCAGGTCAAAGGACAGACCTGTGTTGGCAGCCTTTGGTACCTCAAAAATCTACATCTCACTGATTGGTTGAGCATTCAAAGACTTATTCAACACTCATTTCATAAATTTTAGATTTGATTTATGACCCTAACATATCAATGAACCAAATAGATGCATTAAATCATTGAATGACCTGCTTAAGGGGCTGACCATTCATACTGAATATTGTATTTGCCGGTTGATTCACCAAGGATAAAGTGCTGGTTTAACATTTTTGCATCTATATTTCTGCAATTTTAAACTTCCATTGTGCTCTGCTTCACTTTATATATGAGATCGATGCACCAAAAACTCCATTGACTTGATTAAATGCTTCGACATTCCACTGGACTGCAATATGTGCTTGCTGGAATCCTCACTGTTCTAAAGTTGTTTGACATATTCCATGAAAATTTCTACTTTTTAAACAATTACATGTGCTTGCTTCTCACTCGCCGTAATTATTCATGTGTAAACTCTGTTTTCTGGGACAGTGAAGAAGTCTAATCTGTGCATAAATACAGGATTCACAAGTTTTAATAAAATTGGCTTAAAACTTGATCTAATCTCATGTTCATGGTGGTCATACACTAAGCTTAATTCCTGGTATAGCCTCTATTTTATAAGCATACTTGAATCAACAGGTTAATTCATCCTAATGCCATGCTTACATAGTGCTAAATGCTAAATCTCTTTACAGGTTAATAGTAATTTTATGGATGCAACATATGACCTAATGAAAACTTACTTGCATTATGAATCTATTTGAAACTCATATGGGGATTTGGCAAATCTGGAAATTTCATATCAAAATAACTTTGGGAAAGCAAGCATATAATCTGCTTATCTTGTTCATGCACACATCTAAAGGGCTGATCTCATATTTCACCTCATTTGTTATGTTATGATGCTAACAAGTGTAATCAGCAAATTGTGGCTCTACATGGCAATTTTACAGTGGTAATGTTTATGCTTTCATATGCTCATTCTAATCTGGAATTTACAGCAATCACCTAAATATTTCATGGTTCAGCGTCTCATTGGTGTGACATAACATTGGAAATATTTTATAATTGGAGCACACTTAATCATCTATTGTGGATCTAAGGTATAATCTATGTAATGATGTTTAATGGATGATATGCTTCAGATCTAAGCACTCTTGTGATCCTAATGGTGTTGATGGATGGATTTTCAACTTCATATCTAAATGTTCCCATAATTTTCACGATTTGGTGAATGTTATAATTTCCTTTTTACAAATTGGATCATCGATTTTAAAGTTATCTTTCGGTATTCTTGAATGATACACATACACATGTCACTGTGGTAATGAGCAAATCTTTTCACACTCATTTCCAGCACTCAAATACACAAGCACATGAATAACTCATAAATCATTGGAACTTGTGTAAATATAAAGTGATCTAATAACTAATTTGCACACTTAATCTTTCCCCTAACATTAAAGGCAAGTTGGTTGTTGGTTACTTGAGTCATAATCAATCTAAGCTGATTGGGCTCCCACATCTACATGATTCAGCTAGATTGACCATAGGGATTCCCCCCTAGACTAGGATACCTTGTTTCCGTAGTCTGAAGTGTGGGGCAAGTCCACTGAGGTGACAGTGGGTGGGTTGCCTGAGAGTTTCCTATAGGCTATCATGTTGATGTTAGGACTTTTCCTCCTAGATTAGAGTTTGAGCGGTAACACTACCCTAGTCGCGATTTATGCCCCAATTTACATATGTAAAGGAAAAGCCATGACCCGAGGGCTCTAGAACATTTGCCATCCTATACACACTTGTAGATGTGAGTTGAGTTCAGCTCACTCAATGTGTCCTTGGAGGCACAATGCCTAGGTTCACAGCCAATGTTGTCACTTTGACCGGAACCTCTTAAGATGCAGGCTCACTCTAGGGAAGCCAAGGGGAGTAGACACTAGTTACTAGATGTGTTAGAGTTGGGTTACAGGAGTTAATTTTAATTTGTTGTTAGGTTAGAGAGGGATTCTAATCCTAAGATGCTAAAGGCAACCATGCAAGATGCAAGGGTTAGCATAGAGAAACAAGCCTTTTCCCTAGGTCAACTAAGACTAGTGCCTAGAAGTGGGCAAGGGGTCAACTATGTTCAAGGTTTATTACAAAAGGTTACAAGTTACTTACAGGTTTACAAAAGGAGTAATTCAATGAAAGAATACCATGTACAATTACTTACAAGATTTACAAGTTAAAGAATGTTGAGATACAATTTATACAAAACAAACTAACCACGTTTATCTTTCTAATGTGCGAGGGATATAAAAGATTAGAGCATCAAGTCACATCACCATTTATACGAGATTATCATCAACACGTTACTTCATCAACAGATTCCAAAATTTAAGAGAGTTCAACACAATTATTATGAAGAGTATTGGAGACAAACTACACTCTTAATTATTAAGCCCCCCAAATATTCTATTAGATTTGGTCAAGGGTTAATAGTTGAGTTTTCTTAAGATTTACAAATTTTTATTAAGCTTTCACCAAAGCCTCCTCCTCTGTTGCCAAATGCTTGTTGGGCGCTCAAGATAGTATGTGAGGCCAACCCTAGTAGAACCAATCGGCCGGCGGTGAGAGTACTTCCCAGGAGGGACACACACCTAGATGCGCCGAGGGGCAGGTCCTACCACCCCACCCTCAGTTGTTTCCTCAGCTTAGTTTTTAGATGGTGGAGATGGTGGTCTAAAATTTACCCTAAAGAGTAGTCTACTAATTATATATAACAATTAGGTGAACTTTTAGGTGATTTAAAGTGTTTAGAAGGTTTTAAAGTACCTTTTAAGTGCAAATTAAAAAGATGGCCGAAACTGTTATTTGCCAATGAGTGTGTTGCTTAAGCTAAAACCATTAAATGATGAATCAACATATAAAGCAATAAAGAGATGGTTGAAAAATAAAAGATTTAATTACATGCATCAATAGCTTGCTTAGAAACAATAAATCAATGGCAAGAGCGACTTGCCTTAAAGGAGATAAAGAAGATTTAAGTGTTTGCCAAATTAACCATTCAACATATTATTGAAGCCCAAGGCAGTGGCTGCAATGAATTCTGTAAACAATGAATCAATAAACCATATGTGTGTTAAGCACTTTAACAGATATGGGGCATTAAAGGTTAGGCATGTGTGCTTAAGATAGAGATTAAAAGCTTGAAAAGAAACTAAGCAGATCAAATAGAAATTTTTAAGTGTGTTGCCCAATGGGCTTAAGATGATGAGATAGATCCATAACATAAGCATTAAGAACATTAAACCATTAGATCCAACACATCATGTAAAATAAAACATTAACATTGTATACCTCTTTGGGGTGTTCCTCTCCCAACTAGGTGAGTTATTAAATTATCTTAGCTTAGTTAGATTAAGTATTCTTAGATTTGAGTTATTAGGGCAAACAAATGAGAGATGAGCAAGAGAGAAAGTAAACTAAACAGCAAATTAATCAACAAGCAAATCAAGCAAACATCCACTTCAAGGTTGAGAAGGTGCCCACACCTTCTAAATATAGCGACCAACAAAAACTCAAAAATATGAAAGAAAAGCTAGATCACAGCCTAAGTCCTACCTACCCACAAGCTTAAAGAGGGGAGGCCATACCACTTCCCTCTTACACTTTAAGCTCAAACAAACAAACAAATAAAAGGAAAAAGTGCACTTCTAGACTAGAAAAAAACAAGAGGTGGTTAGAGATAGCTACCAAATCCCCCATAAGGGTCTTGAAGTGTTGTGTGTATCTCTTTGGGGCAGCCAAAAGCCTCTTATCAGATCTGATATACCTGTAAGAACAGCAAGCTTTGCTTGCTGGGATGGCTACACACAACCAAACGATGTTAAGGAAATCCTTGCCCTTTTGGGGGAAGAACTTTCCACAATACAAGATATAGAATTTATATGATTTTGACCTATCTAAACAATGATATGCTAGCTGAAATGAGATGGATGTCTGACAATATAAGAGAAAAGTAATAGATCTAGATGGTTGGAGTGTGAAAAAACTTCAAATGACCCTTCCCTTCTAGAAGGAGTTCGATGAGGAAACTTTAGAGGTGAACTTGCAATATCCTTTCAAATCCAAGCATACAAAAGACAATCCGTTGATGTGTGAAATTAAAAGCGACACTTCAATTTAATTCAAATATCAAGATATATAGACCAATAGACATATGCTCTACCAAGCCTACTTAGATATGCCTAAGATCTAGTGTTGCAAGAAATAAGTAAGAACATTAAACAATATTACCTCCATGACATGGAACAATAAAGCATACGCTACCCTTCTTGTTGTCCTCCAAAGCTTCCAAAATATTATTACCAAAGGAGTGGTCTTGGAGAGGAATACTTCAAAACTCTAGAGCAAGAATGACAATGAAGTGGAATGAAATGACTAGAGAGAGGAAAATCAAGTGGCATAACAAGCCAAGCTCAAGATATGGTGAGTTGGGAGGAGAAAAGAATCCATTATACTTGGAGAGGCAAACCTACCTCTTGGATCTAAGCCAAGTGTCCACCACCAAACAGAGTAGATCTCTAGGCTGGGGCACACTATCTAGGGCTTGCACAATAGATCTAGGTTGTAGAAAAAAAAATTAATTAGATCTATCTAATGGCATGTAGGAAGCATGGGATTAGGTGCCAAGGGATGTGAGAGACTCAAATAATTTTTAATGTTATTTTGTCGGAGTTCCCAGATGGGGAGGCACCTCTTGGGATGAGGAAAGGAGATGAGAGGTGAGGAATGAATGTAAGTGTTGGGATCACCACAAGGCTCAAGAGGTGTGGGATCATCCTAGAGGTGAGTGAAGAGTCTCTCTCCTGAGAATAAAACAGCAACATTGGAGGAGACAAAAGAAGCGTAACTCTCTTGGGCTCCCCATGGTCAAAAATCAACGCAAATGTAAGTATGGGTGATGTGGAGTAAGATGGATCACATCTAGGGATGATAACAAGGTTAAATGAAGTGAAAAGTAAGGAGAGGGCCCACCTCAAATCAATTAAATTAAAAAGGAAAAACGTCAATCCCCTAGAGGGGCACAACTTTTGAGTGTGGAAGGTGTAAAGGGGTTTGAAAGGGTTGAAAAAGGTTGGGGGCTAAGGTTATGCTTAGCGGGTCTCTCTCCCAGCCATGGAGTTCAACATTTACATCATCTTCTAACTCATTATTACATTTTTACATTTGCCATGTTTGGACTTTAGAAATTAAAATTGTTGTTTTAGGCTGACTAACACTCATTGGACTAACCCATGGCTAAGTTGTCCAAATGAGCTAAAACTTTGTCCATGGATGTAGGAGGTGCTGTTCCATTTCTTTTGAACACAAGCCGTCCCTATCAGAAGTCCAAGGATCCAATTTTTTACAATTCTTTGCTCAAAAATATTAATTAATTAAACCTCAAAACTTAGGAAAATTTAATTAAAAATTAATTGGTAAAAAGAAACTAATCTAGACTATGGAGGCAAACCACCCTGTTGGATCTAATGAGTGTCACCACCAAGCAATGGAGTGAATCTCTAGGCTAGGGCACACTCTAGGACTTACCGCGATAGATCTAGAGTGTGAAAAATAGAAAAATCAATTGGATAGATTCAAGGGCATGTAGGAAGCATGGAAGATAGATCTAATGGCATGTAGGAAGCATGGGATTCGTGCCAAGGGATGTGAAGAGACTCAAATAATTTTTTAATAATTATTTGTGGAGTTTCTAGATGAGGGAGGGCGCACCTCTTGGGATGAGGAAAAGGAGATGAGAGGTTTAAAAATTAATTAATTAAAAAACGGAATTCCACGAAACTTTCTATGATATCTTGCATGGTCATTTACAATGAATTCCCTATATAATTAATTAATTAATTATATAGTTACCAAAACATAAGTCCGCTAGAACATCGTTCACCACTTTGGAGGACATATGTAAAGTATGAGGGAAAAACTCAAGGGAAATCAATCAGGCTGAAAAGCACAACTGATGACCTTAGGATAAAAAACCCTCAGTGAAAGGAACTCTCCCAGTGAACCGATCCCAAGGTAACTAACCTAGACATGACTCATGCAGACCTATTACATTATTAACCCACGCAGGGGTGTGGAAATTCCAATTACAAAAATAAGTGTTGGGGCCAAACACTGCCCTGTAGAACCAAAAAGTCTTCAACAACACTGCATCTGACGATGCATCTCTTCATGGCACATGAGTTGACCACCGATGTTAAATGGGCGGTCAACAGGGCCATTCTCCTGTTTTGTTGACCTAGTTTAATTATTTTAGTGTGATCAATTCTTCACTTTTGTTGACTTATTTTAATTATTTTAGTGTTTTAGTTCTCTTGTATTCATTTTCTTTGTTAGAGGTATATTTTTCTTGTTGGATGCTTTGGTTTAGTCTTTATTTTAGTTTGTTGTTGGGATGTTATATTCCTTGGTCAATTTTATTTCTTTTTATAGCCTTAAGATTTAGGATTTTTTAGATTTTATTGTGCCCTTCTAGGCTTTTTAATTATGCTTTTTTATTTAGCTAGTTTATTTATCCATCCTTGTTTCATTTGTTTAATTTAGGTTTATTTCTAGTTTTTAGTCCTTTTATATCATTGATTATGTTACTTGGTTTGTTGTCCTTTTTAGCCTAGATTCGGTTTAGTTTAGTTTGTTATATTTCATTTTAATTTCTAGTTCATATATTGTGTGTAACGAACCAATCTAGTTCATATATTAAATATCTAAAATAAATAGGACAACAATGAGAAATTCATATAGGATAAATATAATGTATTGAATATACAATATGAGAGAATGATTAAATAGCATGTGACGTGTATAAGTACACACTAAATGGTCACATAGGTGAATAGACATGGCTTTTAGACATGTGCCCTTTGAATATTATTATTATTATTATTATTATTATTATCTGTACTTTATGTTTGAACTTTGTTACATTGCCTCCCCCTTCAAGGAAGCTTTGTCCTCAAAGCATAATCTGGAAAAGGTTGTCTTCTATCTTGCTACATGACAAGTAGTATCCTTTTGCACAGATAGAGACCCTTCTCACCACCACAGATGTCGCAGATTTTCAGATGGCATCCACCACATCAGCCGGCTTCTGGAAGGCAGTGGGCCTTGCTCCATGAGGTACAAGTCAGTATTATGGTGAGCATCATTTCAATATTTAAGCCATTTGAGTATGTTGTATCTTAGATTTCTCTAGATTTCATGATATATGCTTGGACATTATGCCTTTTGCCCTGCTTCACCTTGGTGGTTGACACTGTGCCCTAGTAAGTGGTTTTCCTTGGGGATGGGTTTGCTACTAGGAAGTCCCTTGAAGAGCCATTGTATCGTTCTCGACCATACTTACCACTTTCCATCACTATTTCCCCCCATTTCCTTATCTCTTGGGATTTTAAGGTGTATTGACTCAAGAAGGGGTTGTCCCTCATTCTATGGGAAGAAGGGGCTAAAGGCCCAGAGGGATTGATGTTGGGTAAAAGATAAAATCCTATGTATGAACCTTCCAGATGCTTCTCCCAGGGATCACCCAAGAAAGTAATGAAATGCTTATCTTTGAGTAAAGGGGGACCTGTTAGGGTCCTATGATATAGTCATCTGGTCTCCAGTTATCTATTTGGAAATTTTCTCTAAATCATTTTGAGAGTGTCTTCATGTTAAGAAACTCAGAGTAAATGGTCCAATGGTGTATCTTATGTTTCAAAAAGGTGTCTAGGTATATCCCAAGTTGGCAAATGATGTTTTGAGCTCTCGAATGCAAAAGTGTCAAAGGTTAGCTTTCAGCAGCTAAGGGTCAGTTTTCAATGTGTTATAAGCTACCGAAAGTTCTCACTTTCATCAGCTAAAAAGGCAGGCGCAGGGTGTTCTTAGCTGCCGAAAGCACAGAGTCCGCTAACGGTTAGACTGTCCCATCGGATTCTCAAACCGCCATCAGTACACATGTCATGATGATCTTAAGTGTTGTCAAAATCATCTCCAGATACGATTTGCTTGGTCTCAATCATTTATTTGGTTTATATTCATTATTTGATGAAAGATTTGAAACCCTAAGATGTCTATTCAAAACCCTACCATCATCAACAGTCATTGCCACGATCTCCTCATGAGCGAAATCATCACTATATGAGTTGGTGTTTAAAAAAACATTATCATCTAAGCTATTCCTTTTCGGCATCTTTAAAGATTTTCCATCCAAGACAATTGTTTGTTTAACGAATTTCCCGTATCTGTTTTTCCTTTCTCCCTTTTCCTAACGTTGGTCTCCCATCCATCAACCCAGATTTCAGTTTCTTCAAGGTATTAACAGGTTTTTTGCAGATGTCTATTGGAGGAGCATTGCTCAGGAAAGAGCTTAATGATATAGCATATCTGGAATCTCACCCTGAGATTTGTCATATGTTCARAGATGCTGGATGCTAAAGGTACTGTGAAAAACTACAAGGTTTTCACCAAGGAGTGGCTGAGGCATTTGCCTTAACCTTTGATGGAGCCAAGGCCAAAGTGGGAACAATTGAGATGCAGGTTGATGAAGACATTGTTGCAACAACAACAGAGATACCTGGGACTGGTAAAAGATGGTTTAAAACAACCATTACTAAAGACATCGAGTTCAGGTCTTATTGCAAGCCTGAACACAAATGTATTATTTGGAAGAAAGATATCCCTAGATCCTACTTGGAGGAAAAATGGCAACACTTGCTCAAAGAAATCCAAGTATATATTACATGTGAAGGCTTATATGGTAGAGTGATGCTCTACCATTTCAAGCTCATGAACCATTTCACAAGTAGGTGTCCTTTGAATATGCCCTTCTACCTTCATAGAAGTTTGACAAAAATGGCACACCAAGTCCAGGCCAAACCTAGCAAGGTGCAGGGTAGGCTTTTCCATCAGAGCCTTATCAAACTCATAGTGCTTGAAGAATTGCAGAGGAGGGATAAGAATTGGGAGCATCTTCTCTTCTGGGGTGAATTTGAACCAAAACCCCAGCCTAAGGACAAAAAGAAGACTTCATCCAATAAATCTTCAACACCCCAGAGTAGTAAAAGGAAAAGAAGAGCCATTTCCCCAGTAATTGCAAAGGAGCTAGCCTCTTCTTCTAAGTCCAAGAGAGCCAAAAAGAAGCTTGATTTCAGCCAAGCTACAGAAGAGCAAACTAGTGCCTCTAATAAAAATGTCTTGAATCTGCCTTATACAGATTCAGAGGAGGAGGTAGAGCTTATAGAAGAAGAGATGCCTGAGCAAACAGTTCCTGAAGAAGCACCTTCCTCACCTAAAGCTCAAGATCTGGAGGTCCCTGAAGCATCAATAAGAAAACATAGTAAGTCAGCATCAAATAAGATCAAAAAGCTTGAGGAAGAAGTCATGGAGCTGAAGTTACTGGAAAAGGTGGTCAAATCCCAAAATGAGACCATCACAAGGACATCATCAGAGGTAAGAAACTGTTTTCAAAGACTAGCTAAAATGCATGTTAAATTGGAAAAGAAGAACAAAAGGTTGCTTGAAGAAAACAAGAAGTTGCACAAGGTAGCTAGATGTTTGAAGATGAAACTAAGGCTCAAAGATCCAAAGCTTATAGCTCATCCAGGCCTGGAGAAGTTAGCAGAGGCTGCAGAGAACTTGAATGAGTAACCTTGAAGTTTCAAAGACTGAAGGAATTTCAATTTTGAAGTTTTGATGAAGATTTTCAAAGCCTATGGTTTTGACAGCTTGCGCGGGTTTCAAAAGGCGTTGTTAGCTGCCGAAAGCTTCGCTTTCAGCAACTTACCCCCACGATTTTACGCTTCTAAGCCACCGAAAGCGCAGGAACTGGCAGAATACTCATTTTTTACTCAGATCGAGGATTTTTGTTTCTAGATCATGTGGGAATGATTTTTAAGGAAAGATAAGAATTAAAGGGATACAAATCATCATCCTTTTCCATCTTTTGAGGCAGATGATAAGACAAGAAGACTAAGTGGCCTTTCTATTTTTGGCCAAAATTGCTCAGCTGTCAAAGAAGGAATTCGGAAGTGTTTTACTATCTTATGAAGACTATGAAGACTACTAAGTAGATCGAAGATTGTTGAAGACTTATTTGATAAGGGTTTGACCCTTAAATCAGGACTCGATCCTACACATCATATTAATTTGATCTTATTTTATTTTTAGTATATCAGATCCAGTTTTATAGGATCTTCAACTTGTTTGTAAAGGCTATAAAGCCTATGACTTTTAAGAAAGAAAGGGGTTAGACTAACAGGGAAGGATGGCATGGGAATGTCCCCATCCACTATAGAAATGTTTCAAAATCTGTAAGTGACTTTTATGAATGAATACAAAGGCATTATATTTCCAGATTCCTGTGTCGTGTTTAAGTGGTGAAGTTTTTCCCTGATGTAACTTGTTACTTTCCTGTTTCACATGTTTTTTCTCTCTGTATTGTCTATGAGAATATAATGTGCAGGATTTGTTCTTAACACCCTGTGCTGGCTCGAAACAATATTTATGTTTTCTTCCAAGTTTGAAATGTAGAATTCGGATAAGCTCTACTCTACATTTGAAATGAATTTAAATCTATTCTTCTTTTCCCATTTTATACGCTCAAAGGATCCACTGACATGATTATCCTGTCTGGTCACATTTTGTCTTAGTTTTTCATTCATCTATCATCTTAACCTCTTGACTCCATTTTGCCCAATAGACCTTTTTTTTGGTCTCAACCAAAAACTCTAAAAACAAATCCTATTCTGCATAGCTAGCCTAAGACCCATACTCAAACAAATCTAAATCTGACAGAGAGATCCCTCTCTGAGTCTTGGAAGGCTAGATCCTTGACTCGAAGTAGTTTTGTGGTTACCCCTGCCGATTTCCTTCTCAGCCTGAGAAATTACAGGGTCATAACATAATGGCGACCATACTGGGGAAATTTCTCCAGTAGTGCACTTCAAGTTCCAAATCTGCTCACTGATGGTGAACAGTGACCAGACACAAGAAGGCTGAAATATTTCACCTGGCGACTCCAAATCAACTCCAGAACAGTGCCAACTCAAAGACTCCACTGGAGGAAGAACCTGAAATATGACCAAGCAATCTGGAAGGATCAGGTATTCAAGCTCAAACTGTATTCAAGACATCATTGGTTTTTTCTGTAATTATGATCTATCTTATTCTAAACCTGATCAAAAGTACATTGTTGAAGATTGCATTGATCATCTACAAATTGATGAGCCTCAAGAGACTAAACCCCGAGTTGTGGATCATGTACATACTCATACACCTGTTCACATCCCAAATATACTTGTAGAAAGCCCAGTGAGACAAAGCCTCTTGCTTTATCTCCTTTCCTTGTTAAAAATTCAGACAATTGTAGCCCCCTTGCTTCACCTCCTATACCAGTAAAAGTCCCAGACAGATATAAGCCTCTAGCTTTGCCTCCTATGCTCCATGACCTCCCTGTCAATTACATCAATAATCTGCCCAGGTTTGATGGGGAAAATGTGAAGATCACTGCTGAAAAACATGTCCAAAGTCTTGAGGATTTTCTTGATCTGTTTGAGGTGGAAGATGATGATGTCAGCATCAGAATGTTTTCCCTATCATTGCACGATAAAGCTAAAAGTTGGTTTAAGAGTTTTCCAACTGCAAGCATTAGCAACTTCCATCAATTCACGCAAATTTTCCTAGATCGATGGGTGATCATGGGAAATATCTTTCTCATCCTAGATGAATATGAACATCTGATAAGACAGCCGGGAGAGACAGTGCAACATTTTTCAGCTAGGTTCAATAGGGTGTATATTGCCTGCTGATATAAGACCGCCCCCAGGATTAGCTCACTTGCATTTCCTCGATGCTTTTGATCCAGAGATGGCCTTCCAATTAATAGAAAGGAACACCGCAACCATAGAAGAAATGCAAAATGTTGCAGTCAATGTGGAAGCTAACTTGTTGAACAAAAAGGCAAAGTTAGAAGCATTGAGAAAAAACAAAACAGAAAAGGAGCATGTGAGGTCCTCAGAAGTAAAGCTAGATATTCTGATGAAAACTGTCAATGAAATGATGCATACGATTAACAAGAAACATAAATTTGTTGTTCAAAGATCACCTGTCCCATTAGTTCCAGAAATGAAAAATCTTGATGTTTCCAAACACTTTGCAGCTCAACCTTGGTATCAGGGATTGGATAATGATTGTTTCATGTATTCAATTCACAACGTAGTAAAAGATGAAATTCCAACTCAGCTTGCAGAAGAGCCATTAACTGATATGATGTGTATGTTTGATGATTTTCCTTTCATGGATTTCCCAAGTATGATGAGAATTACATTCAGATGGATTTTCCAAAGAAATCAGCAGTGTATTGTCGGGAGGAAGACGATCAGTTGCAATTTAAACAGGACAGTCAACCTGTACATAGCAATCATGACAGCAAGGATCAAAATGCAGAAAGTCTCGGAGTAAGTGTACAGACTTTACCCTTATGTTTCTCCTCGTTTAAATTACTGAGAAAAATTTCTGAACAAGTTGTAAATAGTGAAGAAGAAAAACCCTCTGATGAAATAGTGAAGGATGTCATTGACTCATTGATGATAAAGAGGCCATTTCAGATCCAGGATTACAATCTCCAAGTTTCTCTAATTTTCAAAGCTCAGGGGAAAATGCAGAGCCTGAAGCAGAATTCGAAACACTGAAGTGTAACTCTGTACCTTTAGTTTTTGACTCATTCAAAATCTTGAGGGAGACTCTTGAGCAAGATGTTGAAGGATAAACACATAGAAATCCAGAAACTGTCATGTGAATCAATGAAGCAATCTTGTCCATCCTTTCAGGATCCCATAGCAGCAATTTTAGATAATATGTGTAGTCAGGAGCTTGTTTCGGCATTCAGTTATGGATTGAAAAACATCTATGATTGTGATATGATCAAACAATCAGCTTCATTGCCCGGTTCAGTAGGAGGATCACCACAAAGCCCGTCAGAGCATTTGCAGTCATGTAAAGAAGCGTTGGAGGACACAAAAAGCATAGGTGCGAAATCAAGTCATGAGGTTGAAATGTTTGAAGTTGAAAATCAAAGGATGGGCCAAGACTATATTGATCCTGTAAATACATATATGGAGAAATTTTTCAATATAGGACCCTTTTCCATTTCCGGCATTTTTTATATTTTTCGGGTTTATCAAATCCTATGTGGTGAAGACCAGACTAGAAATTACTCTCAAGCACAAGTAACAGACTTATTTCTGGGTTTTATCAAAGACAGTGGAAGAACAAAGTTATTAGATCAACTGCTGGATTGGCTGCATTGGCATTTTGCTTTCTCTTAATTGTGCAAGTAATCTCAGTAGTTTAGGGTAGATAGGTGTGTAAATAAACTTGTTGGGCAAGCATGTGTTTTATTTTTGTTTTTATTTTATTTCAAAACTCAATCAAAGTCAGAACGAATAATCAACTAGTGTCCAGTCATTAAGTTGTAGGACAGATCAAGATACAAGTGGTGGGATCAGCCCAATGGACAAGGCACTGATTTACGAAGCCTGAGATCTGAGATTCTTGACACCTCTTAAGGAGCTCCCATCCCCAATTGGAGCCTATGTTAGGGTTTGTTATCCCCGATTTCATGGGATAACTAGGAAATCATGTCTCGAGGCCCACAGGTCCTAGACATGGAGTACCGAGCGCAGGATTGACCTGAGTATGGCCTTGGAGGGCCCATCCTTCTTCTTCATCAGACCTGTCCTGTCAACAGCAGCAGCATCCATCACCATCGGCTTGGACTTGCATCGGAGAAGACTCTTGCTCCATGAGGTAATTGGTCCAGGTATCATGGTATGTGTCA
>SNQJ01S0202795.1:0-16730 GCA_010110895.2 Picea sitchensis | reverse complement strand
CTTAAGCCATTCTCCTTATCTAATTTATTTTCAATTTTGTCCAAGCTCTGCATTAACTTCATGTTGAATTCATCTTGTTGCTCCTTGGATTTCATAAGCCTTTCATTGTCAACCTTGTGACTTTGGACATATTTATGCAAATTTATGATGGTCTCTACCATATTCATGTTTTCATCCTTTCCTTCTCCATGTCCATTGGAGTTCGTTCCTTCAATACCCAAATGGACATTCATTCCTCTAATATTCCATCTTACTAGATGTAAGCCCCCTCTGTACCTTTATCATACCATGTTTCCTATGAACGTCGAATTTCTGAATTCTTGGGCTGGCACTTTGGTGTTTCATTATTCTAGAACTTTTTTTCTTTGGGATTTGGAGGTCTTACCTTCATCATACCATGTTTCCTATGAATGTTGAATTGGCGAACACCCAGAGTCTCATCAACAACCACACACCAGGGAGGTTTTCTATGTGGCATAAATGTAGAGCTGACATGTTGCACAATTTTATGGGTGAGTACATGTGTCCAATTCTAACTAGAACGAACGATATTTGAAAAGCATGAAATATGATGACACATGGAAAGCATCAAGTGGGTCCACATAACCCTAGGTGACATCAGTAGGACACGTCACTCCGGTGCTTCATGAATTTGGAACTTTCATCTTCAGAGGTTTCTTCTAAAACATCCTTCAAAACTTCTGAACGTCGAATTTTCGAACAAATCCACGTCACTCTAGGTGACATCATCATGCCATGTCATTCTAGAAGTCCAGGACTTTGGCACTTCGAGTTTCAAAAGAGTTCACACCCACATACTTGATGACTTCTGAATGTCAAACTTTTGAACAGTTGTCCCATGGAGCTTCGAGACTTCGGAGCTCCAGGACTTTGGAACTTTGCGCTTCAGAGGATTTCATTGTTGAACAACAATCCATCCCTGAACTATCAGAAGACGAAATTCTGAACACTTTCTAATATGCAGACACGTGTCTCTGATAAGGGATGGTCCAGATTAATTCCAAACTTCAGGACTTCAAAGAAAACTCCACTCTGCATAACCATAAACAGATTTCCCCGAACGTCGAACTATCCAACCACTGGGGGAATCTAGCAGTTCGCCTTCACCCAAATGATCTATAGTGTAGATCCACTCTGGGAATTTGGAGCTTTGGGAATTTTTTCTCCTTTTTTCAGAATCGTAAATTTTTCCGAAGCAATGAAGTCTAAAGGACTTGGAGGTTAATCGTTGTGCTACTTTCCCAGATCCGATGGTTGTGAATGATATGCCTTTCCCAAACAAATCTGACAGCCCAATTCTAAACTTTGTGGCCCCAAATCTATGGTTACTGTGGTTTATTTCCTCTAATGGATTTCTCAAACCACTAAACTTACTGATATTTCAAACACAACTAAGGTGTTCTCTCAGCACCCTATTGGCACTCATGGACACTCTGAAACTCGAATTTATCCAATTCAAGAACAGTTCATTCTGAAAATTTTGCTTCAATTTCCACTTATACGGACCATCCAGGCTCAGTGTTGAAAACCGACACTCTTATGCCAAATTGTTGCATACCCATCCACCCAGTTCGAGCCATGCTACTCCATAAAAACACTCTTTTTAAAATCTAATACCAAATTGTATCATACCCCGAACCTCCCAGGCTGAGGACTGCCATTGTAAAAATTCTCTTGTTTCTGATATTCAAAATTGTAACATACCTAGCCATGGACCTGTTGGGCTATGCCACACATAAACTCTTTTGGAACATCATACATATAAAACTTAAATAGATAACACATTCTGCCAATACACAGATTAATACAGAAATAATAGTAAGCCTATACATATAGCACATATAGGCAATACTCATAAATATAAGACATGTAAAAATACATAGCATGCAATTGAACACATAATTGATACTTATATTTTTATAGAAGACCACCAACTGTGTGTATACCTCCCATGAAGCTCCCATCCTTAGACCATGCTACTCATCACTCTCAGAAGTGGGTCACCCTCGAGCTAGGACTAAACTCTACCCAGGTAAAGGGATTCCTAGGCCAGGTTGAGACAATGGGAAGTTACACAATCAATAGGAAGGATTATGTCCCAGGAGCTAACTCACACTAACAACCTATAGCCTCTCATTCCCCACATGTTTTTCCCACCCCAGGAAGTGTGCCCCTTCTCTTCTCAAAATTCCTTCGGCTGCCCCACTTCCCTTCCATGGCTTCAACAACAGGTTGGACATGAATTCTTAGAGCACTATAGCTACAACTGAGCTCCCTCTATGAAATCACTTCCCCGAAAATCTATCTCACCTGGAGAGAGTTTCACATGGGCCTGATAGTCTGCTTCTTTTGTCCATCTCCCAAGTCAATCAAGTAAGGGTGATGGTAGTAGCAAAGTTCAGGTATAGAACAGGGCAAGGCAGAAACCACGCTCGGTCAAGGAACTTCATTGGCAACAACAGCATTTAGGTAAGGAACAGTACGGGTTCAAGAAAAGTATCATTGTGTTGTTCTTAATAGGAACATGCGGGATCATTGTTGAAGGTGTGCATGAAGGTTCCAAGGGTGCATGAATGGTGCATAGGTCAGTGCATGGAGGAAATGGATTTTTGCATGAATTATTTGGTGACCAATAAGAATGGTTTAGTGTGCCCAATTCTCAGTGCGTGCGTGAATGGGGAAAGATGGGAAAATAGACTATTTTCCCCACATATATTTACATGCGCCATGATTCACACATGGCTATCCTAGAGCTATTTTCTCTCCATATGTGAATCATTCCACTTCCCATAAGACTTAGGATAAAATAATTACCCTCACCATAGTCTTTAGGAAATAATAATATAATATTATCTTGGAGTTAATCCCTCAATCTTAGCCCTTTTTCCTAGTCTCCTAGCCCCTTTGTTTCCCTTCATAGTGGAGCTTATTCCCCCATACTCTTTTATCATGGTCGGTCTAAATGCAATGATGTATTAATGTTAATGATATGAGTGTTTAGATATACAAAAATAGGTCTAGTCATCATATAAGCCTCCCAGTTTATAATCACTTGTCTCACCAACCTACAAAACATGTTTACAATTCAGCTGGGGTTCGGTCGAACACCCTCCATATGACCTTCCAATATCCTCTATCCAGTGGTCGAGATAGGTCCATCTGGATCTTTATATCTATGGCCTTCGTCGCTTCCTGACTTCGGTGTTCATGGGTTTTGTTGTTTAGTTTACTTTTTACTCTTGAAGTGGTCAATGTTGGACTAACCATGGTCTAGATCCAATGGTCAAAAGAGATATCATGAAGTATCCTCGAATCAATGTTCTTCGTCGCTTCGTGACTTCAGAATTCAGTGGATTTGTTGTTTCATTGTTTTTTTTCCCCATAGCGTCGAGGTCATGAAGTTCAGGTAGCATAGTTCCTTTGGGGCATAGCGAGAGGTTTTGGTTCATGGTCATACGGGATATTAACAAGTCCAAGGATACGCTCTTCATCTCATTCTCCTCTTCAACCTCTGAATTCCCAGAGTTCCGAACGAGACCCATTTATATTATTTTAATTACAACTTAATGTAATTACTAATATTTATTAACCAAGCAACTTCATAGGTTTGAACCTTCAGCGGTTTTAACTCGTGAGGTCCATCACCCAAAACACTCTGGAGTCCCGAAGCTCTGACCTCCCGGAGACCTAGATCCTTTTGGGTATGATCCAACATCCCAAATCTATCCTTGCATCCATATCAAAAAAAAAAATGGCTTCTTATGTACTTCACAGCTACGCTTCCCCTCAAAAAGGGATTTAAACCATGGTTTTCATAGGTTGTGGCCTTGGTCTACATTCTATGAGAGTTATACCTTCAAAGCTTGCAAATACTTTGAATGAAGTGTGGGAGAACTTCTTGTGCTTCTCCTGGAATTTATAACTTAGAAATATTTCTTAACCTCTACACAACTTGCATAAGCTCTGTGCACCCTCACACTACCTCTCCTGAAGTTAACAGACCCTTTTTCCAAGAGACCCAAAACAACTAGAAGTATAGACATCCATACATGAAATTGGGCCTATGGTCAACAAAATCACAGTTTATTTACTTTAATTTGAGCCACTATAGGGGGATCAATCATTTACGTGTACAAATCATGTCCAAACCATATAGTTCCTTACTTTCTTAAATACATAATCAAGCAAAATAAAGAAAACAGTCTAATCATCTAAAAAGTATGCACATCCCTGAAACATTCACAGGATATTCAACCTTAATTATAGTTACAGTTCAATTTCATGGGGTATGAGAATACTTATCTATTACAAGTGGCATCCATCCAACTGATTGTGGGTGTTCTCCTCTCCACCCAACCATAGGCTCACAGGCATTCACTCTTAACACTCTTGCCACCCTCATGTCAAGCCATGATATCACTATGAAAAACTCCTACAATTTATCAAATATTCTATCTCTGTCATAGCCTCAGTGAGGTTTAACAAATGCTTCCTCGGCATCAAGCTCACGGCCCTCATCTCTAAGGATTCTTCTTCCTATTCTCTCTTGTAACCAGAACATTTAATCCCTGAGTTCTTCTATGAACTAGAGATCCTCATGCGCTCTCATCTTTCTCTCAGCATATCCAGGTCACACACCCCACTGTTGGCATGGTCTCCTTCTTGTCTACCTTCATGTGTATTCTTTCACACCTTTTTCATCCCCAGGAAGGTTCTGGACATGTCCTCTTCCTTATTTTAGAAGGAACTTGGGTCAATCTGATCCTGCAGGAAACTGGACTCTATGGTACTTCGGGCTCACAGTTTTTTGTCTCCTCAACCAGACCCTCCATACTTCCATTCATTGTGGTATTTTATTTTTCAACCACCAATCCTTTTCTGATTAACTTATTTTTCCTTGGGGTCAGGATGAGGCTTATTATTTCAACAAAGAGAATTTGGGCCATTTTGAAATAATGAACCCTCTCTACAGTTTCCTCACTCTTTCCTCTAGTGATATCATGGTCAGTAACTTCAAGGCTTCACCCCCACAGTCAGTTATTGGAAATCTAAACAATAATATGTTTACATTGTTCACATTCCATAGCATGGTAATCATAATTAATGATTAATTACAAGCTAGGGGAAACATGGGTATTACAATCCCCTCCCCCTTAAAAGGAACATCATCCTCGGTGTTCTTTCTCAATAACACATGTCATGCCTTTTCCATTCAGTTTCTTCATAAATATTGATCCTCTTTCTTGGTCAGGTCCTTTCCATACCCTTGGCCTTCGTCACATGCCTTCAATAATTTTGGACAACAAGCATATTAATCACAATTTCACGTGAAAACATCCTATTGTTGTGAAAAAATCAAGATGAAAGATTTCATAATCTATCACATCACTTATCTATGTAGTTATTGGATTTTCATCCATATGGCTATATTGTTATCTTAGCTCATTTCTTTTCCTTGACATACCCATTGTGTGCATGATCACAATCAATAGTTTATAAGAATTATCAAAGTCTCATCTTTCTTGCGGTCACTCACCCTCCAAGCCCAGGATCAGGCATCCCCTTATCTGCTATATAGTCCCCCGGGCGATCCATATTTCCTTTCCAAGGCTTTCTCGCACAGGAATATTTCTAAAGACTTCATTGAACCTTTCATTCATGGTGTCCCTCAGAATTTCTTTGTCGAGGCATCCCTTTGGCTTGTGTTACCACAACACAACATATTCTAGGGTGATCATGGCTTACCATAGGGTTCTCATGTCTCAACAGTAGCCTCTTTCATTATTTCTATCTTGGCAGCCGTCATCTATCCTCCCTAGATAGATATTTTTCGTCTCACCTGTATCACAGGTATACAGAAATTATGAGATATTATCATCAATTTCAAATTCAGAATTTTCCTGCAAATCTATCACCCACAGATTTCCAAATTCCACATTTATTTTCAGATTTTTTTCGCACAGGAACTAGATTCACACATATGGGACTTTCCTTCCCATAGCAGTTTGGCTCATTAGGAAATTGGTATTCCTTATGGGCTTACAACATTTCCATATCCAAGACCATTTTCTTCCTGCAATTGCAACATTCCTCAACCAAACAAATTGTTGGTTTCCATGCACATTGTATTTTCAAAATCATGCATACTAACAATTCAAGTCATTTCCATATATTCAAGGGTACAGATCAAAAGGAAATATCATTATTTACATATGCATCCTTTCAACATACCAAATTTCCCAAATGCAACTCAAATATCAGTTGACTTTAATCAGTGTGCCAATATTCATGGCCACATGCATACCCAATGTACCCTTACATTAGGCTCAAGTTTTTCATACTTATGAAAAGCACTTTTCCATGGTGTGTTGGAGCTCAACCAACCTATTCACCATAGGTTTAATCATTTTCATTCACTCTTACTGTAGGACTATGCTTCCTGCTACAGGTTGATCATGATCCCAAATTAGCACATATGAAACTAAAAGTTTCACTTGAATGCACCCAAGCATTCTTCCTTCATTAGTAACCAGGGTGCCAACACTCATGGACACCCAAAATTATATTTTCTTTAACACCTCTACAATTAAAGTAGAGTATTGGAAGGTCCTCCTTCCCTAATGGGAAATCCATTGCATGCCCTCTTATGCAAACATGCATTTCCTCAATGCATTCCATGCAATGTGCTAACTATGAGCACCTTTATTCTCAATCTCCCTAGATTGGTCATTGTACCCATGGTACTCCTTCCTCATGCATTTTATTGCAAGGATTATAACTCATCATTGATTGGCATAGACTTCCTCTCTCTATTATTTAGATTTTTCTTTCCTGAATCTTACCCTGCTTGGGTAGAAATGGCATACAATAGCCACTCATTATTATTCACATATCAGTAAGATAATGAAATATTTTTAGAATGGATTCCTACCAAATCCATTCATACCTTATGTCATACAAGAATGAACATTTTTATACCTATTATGGATGCTAGTACCCTTTTTTCTGATTTTTACCTCATCAGTAGTGCTTCATGGGACTCCCAAAGTCCCCTCAACAATATTTCAACAACAACCTTCTCGCTTTCATCCTCTTCTTTGAGGTTTTCTACCATTGGTAACTATCTTTCCAAATAGTTTCAATTTATTTCTACACATGGCATACATCACAATTATATTAGTCATCGCGTAAAATAAAAATGCATGTATCATAGCATTCCAATCAATAAAACAGTTTAAGATTATGTCCTAGCATATATTTATGCACTTCATCACATTATCCTTAATGTTTTCATGAGTGCAACACAAACAATTCTCAATTTTTTTTATAATCATACAATCATCATTACTATGGTGTCAAAAAATTTATTTCCATCATCACACCAGTTTCTCATCCCAGAGAAAACATAATTTACAGCAAGAAAGGAGTTAAGGGATCTGCCCTTTTTTTTTCCAACTCCTTCTACACAGTCTGGGATTTTTCAGTCCATCTGAGTTACTCCAAGGCCTCACTTCCCTTACCCATTCATGGTTTTAACCAAGTTTATACATGTTTGTTCATTTTCCTTTTTACCAATTGTACTTGTCTCCAGAACTTCTCTTTTAAGGCTTGCAACTCTATTAAGCAATTTAGAGTTTTAAGGTGAGAGAAGTACTACTCCCTTTTTTTTCTTTTCTTCTGCAATTTACTGCCTATTGGGATCTCCATACTCTTTTCCTTGAGAAGCCTTGGTTAGGCTCACCCTAACCTATAGGATACATCAACATGCTCCAATAGAAAACTTTTTGTTCATAATGAATCATGAACCTATGCATTCTACACATTACCATTCAGTTATCATAATGGTAAACATTCATTTGTTAGTCTTCCAATCATACATTTTGTTTTAAAATGTAATCTGAGATTCTTATATAAATAGGCTTGTAAATCATTGCTTAATTCTCAACAGTCATTAAGGTTGTGATTTTGTTCTATTGACAGAGTCTTTACACAGTTCCTTCATAGGGAACTCCTTTGGCATGCAACTTCCTTATTGCATATCCATCATTATCTTTGATGGCCTCAACCTTGAGTTAGCTTCAGTTGTTTACAAAATATTCCATAAGGAATATAAACATGCATCTTCGTTATGAATCCAACTTATTTATCCACACATATTCCTTGTTTGTTTAACTTACATCCATGATGTACTTAACCACATGCATAATCATAAGCCTATGTGTATCTACTATAGGTATATTTCACACCTCACATACATGTTTACTTTAAAATCATTCAACTCATGATTTTTCACAATCATTCTCATGCGATCCTCAATGGCATAATCATGTTGCTTGTTATCATCACAACAAAGCATCCTTGCTCATTTACTCTTTCGTCTATTTATACTATCCTTTACTGAGGGAATGGAGCACATTCCCCTCAAGATATCATTCAAAACAGAATGTTCATGACTCTTCATAATAGAGTCATCCATGCATCCATGGTATTCATTCAATCTTGGCAAGTGTAATTCTTGCCTTACATTTCACTCATACATCATACATGTGCACCATTTGCATGTTTAACATCACTAATTAATATCTATTTGGTCTTAATATCAGTCCTTATATCAAGCAACCTTACGATGCATTAAATCCATGCACTCGGGCATAAAGAAACACAGCTAAACATTCATCATGCAAGCTCATTGCTTGCCCCATTTCCATGTACTTCATACACATGGACATATCATACTTCCATATCCTTCTCCCAAGGATCTTACTTCCATTCTCATAACAAGTCTCATAAATAAACTCAACACTGAGTGTCCCTCTCAGTTGAAAGTTTGCATTCATTCGCATGATAACATGGAAAATTTAAAAAACATAGTCATAATTGTGTCCCTCTTTCCATATGAAAACAACCAGCAAGAAAGTATTCTTCCCTCTAGTATTATAAAATTATTCAACAACCCAGAAATATTATTTGGGCAACTCCAACAGTTCCCAAGGAAACAAGACAACTTAGTAAGATTTTCTTTCAAGATTCCATCTCACCACTACTTGAGCATATCAAGTCATACCTTATATGGATATCATCCACATATGGATGTCAATATGACCCATTGGTCATCTAGAAGTGCTCCAACACTTCCCTTACCACATTCAATATCAACATTTCATTAACCATTTTACCTCATTTATAATGAATTTTAATGTCTAGCAACATTTGGACTATTTCCTTAAAGCCCAAATACAATTTTCGAATTGTGTTACTTAATAAGTATTTTAATACATAACTCTAGAGTATCTCTATATCATAATTAGTCTTGGGTAGAAATTCCATCTCTTTCCTTTTAAACTTTTGCAGAGGTTCTAGTTGTTTTTCCTATTCTCATTAAAACAAAAGATAGGTTGTAAATGTACATCAACCTTAACCATTAAACCCGAAATTCTTCCTTCTTTTCAACAACAGTCAAGAACGGAGATCACACTCCTCCTCCCACATGAATTTTGGCAGATTAGTTTTCTATCCACCAATCAAGGGAGGTTGTTGTGATTTCTCACTCAATCACTCCATACTTTTGTACATCCATTTATCATCTTGATTAGGAAAACGTTTCCCAACAATTATTGCACCCAGAAATAACTTTGTTTCTCAGTTTCCTTCAGATCCAGAGAGTTGCACATGATCTCCCTTTTCAGAAAATGGTCACCAAACCCATTCCTCTTGCTTAGACATGCCCTTAAGTTAATATGGATACAGACTTCCCTAGAACAACCATTAGCTTTTGAACTTTCTCATGTCATTTCACTTCTTCCATGAAGTTTATTCTCAGTCCTCATGACTTATTTTATTTTACAAAGAGGGATTACACCATTAGGAAGGTTTTCAGTTATAACAAGTTAGGTAGGTTGATCTCACCTACTCCAATAAGGCCTCTAGACATGGAGTATTGTTCTCCCAATTCCAAATCCTTCATTTAATCAACACTTTTAATTAACAGAGGCTTCATAAACCCACTTTTTAGGAAATTCCTGCCACCTATTCAGTCCATTTTTCTTTTGGACTCAAGTACTCTTTAAAATAGTTTTATGCCATTTTCATCCAAGTTTTATCATTAATGCCCCTCAGCATAATCCCACTTTTGTAGGACTAACTATTATTTCTCTAAAATAAATGATATGCTTATTCTACCACAATCTAGCATGATTCAATCTCGTTGGGTAAAATCCCAACTGAATTTGAATCTGCATCCTTCTCCTCAAGGAACTTATGTAGATAATTTCCATATGGCAGTAATACTCTCAACAGGCTCATCTTAGCCTGGGTAAACTAGTCTTATGATTGTGCTCTGGCCCATCCAGACCGTTTTTCGAATCATGCTCTGCTAGATAGGGTAGGGCAGGGTGCCCTCTCCCTTAAAGTTTTCTAAGAAAGAAAACAAATCACTTGAATATTTCGTGAGCCCAAGCAAACGAAGTGTTGTTTCCTGCTTTGATACCACTCTGCCACACACCTAACCCCTAAAGTACCTCTTTAAGGGATGGGACATCAAAATTTAACTTTTCTCAATCACCTCAAATCCCTCTAACTAGGGTCCTATTGTCTTTGGTTCGACGATGGTTTTCCAACGACTATAAATTTTTCCAGATATGTGTTCTGGATTTCAAGTTATGTCCCTTCAAAATTATTTAAGCCTTCATTGACTAGAGTCTCTCACAACCACGTGGCTCCCTATCACCCGGCACTCTAAATCATCATAGTATACAAAGACTCTCCCAACCAAGAGTTGACATTTGGCTAGCTCCAGAGAAATCCCACTTCTAACTAAATGTCCAAGGGCACTTACGGTTATTAATATTAGTTAACTCCTAAGTATTTGGACTTTGGCAAAACTTCATCATCATGAATTTGTGAATAATCCCAATTCTCACGAACGTCGGAGTTTCAGAGAGGGTCCCACTCATTCAATTTCTTATGTTTAAAACATTATAACATGGGTAAGTGGGAGATTGGTCCAGACCTTTGGCCCTTTTTACTTATTTTTTTTATTTCTATAACATCCTGAAGTCCTAGACTCCCAAACTCCTGCAAGTTCCACACTTACACTTGGTTTCTCATTGAACGACGAGATATGAACCGATGGATCGGGGCCTTTGGCCACTTTAACCATAGTGTCTCGGTATCCCAACTATCTTGAAGTCCTGAGGTCATGCCATGTAGCTCCAACCTTCATCCCTATTGGAGCATACGTTCTAACACCCTAAGCCTCCCGAATTTCCGAACTCCTGAACTCTTGGGGTCCCATTAGCCATTAGGTCAAGCAACTATGCACCATGGGGTGACATGTGGAAAAATATGGAGATGACATGTGGCCCAATCGACGTGTGACATGTGTCAAGTTCCATTTGGCACATAAGGTATGTGAAAATCATGAATCGGGATGACATGTGGCATGAATAACATGGGTCCACGTCACCCTAAGTAACGTCAGCATGCCACGTCACTACGGGCTGACAATCTCCAGGAACATCCTGCTTCTCCTACTAACAAAATTTTCTGGAGCTCTGAAGTCCCAAACTCCCTCTAGCCAACTTTACAACATCCTCTATCCAATGGTAGAGATAGGTCCACATGGATCCTTAGATCTACGGCCTTTATCGCTTCACGAATTCGGTGTTTAGGGGGTTTTATGTTTAGTTTCATTTTTACTCTCGAAGTGGTCATTGTTGGACTAACCATGGTCTATATCCAATGGTCAAAAGAGAGATCCCGAAGTATCCTCGAATCGACGGTCCTCATTGCTTCGTGACTTTGGCATTCGGGGGTTTTGTTGTTTCAATGTTTGTTTTCCCCAGAGCGTCGAGATCCTGAAGTTCGGGTAGCATAATTCCTTTGGGGCATAGTGAGAGGTTATGGTCATGGTAATGCAGGATATTAACAAGTCCAGTGCTACACTCTCTAGCTCATTCTCTTGTTCGACCTTTAAATTCACAGAGTTTCGAACGAGACCCATTTATATTACGTTAATTACAACTTAATGTAATTAATAATATTTATTAACCAGGTGACTTTGTAGGTCTGAAACTTCGACGGTTTTAACTCATGAGGTCCATCACCCAAAAAAATCTGTAGTCCCAAAGCTATGAACTCTGGAAGGCCTAGATCCTTTTGGGTATGATCCAAAGGCCGAAATATATCCTTGCAGGCAGATCAATGGTTTTTTTGGCTTCTTATGTACTTTTATTCTCTGCTTCCCTTCAACAAGGGATTTAAACCATTTTTTTCATAGGTTACGGTGTTGGTCTACATTCTACGAGCGTTATACTTTTTGAGCTTGAAAATACTTCGAATGAAGTTTGGGCACACTTATTCCACTTCTCCTATAATTTAGAACTTAGAGAGATTTATTAACCTCTACACAACTTGCATAGCCTGTGTTCACCCTCGCACTACCTCTCTTGATCTTAACAGAGCCTTTTTCCAGGAGACCCAAAACAACTGGAAGTTATATAGACATGCATACATGAAACTGTGTCTATCGTCAACAAATCACATCGTATTTCCTTTAATGTGAGCCACTACATGGGGCTCAATCATTTACGTGTACAAATAATGTTCAAACCATATAGTTCCTTACTTTCTTAAATACACAATCAAGCAAAATAAAGAAAAACAATATAATCATCAAACAAGCATGCACATCCATGAAATGTTCACGTGATATTCAACCTTAATTTATAGTTACAGTTCAATTTCACAGGGTATGAGAATACTTATCTATTACAAGTGGCATCCATCCAACTGACTATGGTTGTTCGCCTCTCCACCCAACCATATACTCAGAGGCATTCACTCTTAGCACTCTGGCCACCCTCGTGCCAAGCCATGATATCACTAGCAGAAACTCCTGCAATTTCTCAGAGATTCTCTCTCTGTCACAACCTCTGTAAGGTTTATCATATGCTTCCTCAGCATCAAGCTATCGACCCTCATCTCTAAGGATTCCTCTTTCTATTCTCTCTTGTAGCCAGAACAATTTAATCCCTCAGTTCTTCTCTGAACTGGGGATCCTCACATGCTCTCATATTTATTTCATCATATTCAGGTCGCACACCCCCCTATGAGCATGGTCTCCTTATTGTATGCCTTCGTTTGTATTCTTGCACATATTTTTCCTCCCTGGGAAGGTTTTGGACATGTCCTCTTCCTTCTGTCAGAAGGAACTTAGGTCAATCTGGGCCTGTGGGAAACTGCACTCTGTGGTACTTCAGGCTAACATTTTTATGTCTCCTCATCCAAACCCTCCATGCTTCCATTCATTGGAGTAGTTGATTGTTCAACCACCAGTCTTTTTCTCATTAAATGATTTTTCCTTGGGATCAGGATGAGGTTTATTATTTCAACAAAGATAATTTGGGTCATTTTGACATAATGAACCCTCTCTACAGTTTCCTCACTCTTTCCTCTAGTGATATCATGGTCAGTACTTCAATTATTCACCCCCACAGTTGGTTATTGTAAATATAAACAATAATACATTTACATTGTTCACATTCCATAGCATGTAATCATAATTAATGATTAATTATAAGCTGGGGGAAACAGGGGTATTACTAGAACCCAATGCTACCATCATAACCACAAATATTCAACCAAACGAGTCAGAGTAGCTTGAGGAAGGGGAGAACCTTTTCCATTCGTAGATTTGGGTGAAGGGAACTCCATTAAATTTCATTCATGATGGCTAGAGACAACAGAATGTGATCTTATACGATTTCATCAAGATATTGAAGTTGTCTACAATGCCAAACCCCAAGCCATACACCAACAATTAATGGTTTAGAGAAGGACGAGACCTTCGTGTCATCCAATATTTTTTCATCTCCTACAACACCAATCCCTTCAAAGATGAGGTATTGTGTGATGCTTCCACACTCAAAGTTTTTTATGTTCTTTTAGGAAAAACTTGTATGTGGAAACATCTTGCAATTTCATTGATCTTGGAAAAATAATGTCGAAATGGAATCTCTCAGAATACGAAGTTTGTTAGCTTCGTGGTTCATTCTAAAGGTGAACGGCATGTCACTACAACCACCACATCCTTAACACATGGTCTCTACATAGCATAAGTAGGTGGACAAGATTGAAGAGGAGTACAAAGACATCTTTGCTTCACATGTAGGGGTTCCTTTTCACTGTCAAGTCAAACATCCCATTGGTTTGATACATGGTTCCCCCTTACCCAATGGTGCAATATATAGACACTCCCTTCTAGAGAATGAGGAAATAAATCGTCAAATTAATGATCTCATCCAAAAGGGACATATTTGAATAGGCTCCTCACCTTGTGGGAACCTAATCATGTTTATACAAAACAAGGAAGGGATCCAGCGGCTCTATACTGATTATAGTGCCCTGAAAAAAATCATTGTCCAGAACCAATACTCAATCCCCCGAATTGACGATCATATTTATCAACTTAATGGTGTCAATTTATTGAACAAGATTGATCTAAAGTTAGGCTATCACCATGTTTCTATAAAACCAAGCGATGTATGGAAGACAAACTTCAAATCTAAAGAGGGCCACTTTGAGTGGTTTTTTATTCTTTTGTCTTGACTAATGATCCATCAACATTCATGAGGATGATGGATGATATTGTGTGGCCATTCAAAAACTCTTTTGTGATCATATATTTGTATGACATCCTCATATTCAACTGAACCTAGGTAGATAACTTGCAACACATTCAGTAGGTCTTGATCACTCTACAACAACACAATTTATATGGAAATATGGAGAAATGCTCATTAAGCGTGCATATGATCCAATACCTAGGATACATTGTGGATGAATATGGGGTGCATATGGACCCAGGAAATATCCAAGTCATCGGTGATTGACCAAACTTGATCACTCTAATAGATCTTCATAGTTTCTTGGGCCTTGCCAACTTCTACCACAGGTTCATGTTAGGTTTCTCTCATATCGCTTGGTCCTTAAGTCAAGTGACAAAGGGGGGAGATAAAGCCAAGTTTTCCTTGTTTGGGTAATAGCAGAAAGAATTCCATTATATGAAACACAACGTATATTCCACACCATTCCTCACATTTCTAGACTTGCAACAACCATTTGAGAATGAGATATATGCCTCTGACTATGCCATCAGTATTGTCCTCACTCAACAAGGACATCCAATAGCTAGATTACACCAACATATTCCATACCTTGTACTCAATGTTGGTCACCAAAGACACGAAGAAACACCTTCTTCTAAAGTACCACAGTGGCCTACACAATCACATTCAAATGGATATGGATTTATTGGACATATCCTGAGTGGGAGCCACTTATTGATATGATGTCAAAATTGAGTAGAAATTTAAGCAACATAATATGCAAGGGTTTGAGTCTCCAAATATGAAACAATACAATCATGGTAAAGGGGACCCTAATGCATAGAACAATGGATAGAGAGAATAATTTTAACCTTAATTAACCAATCCAAGTGGAAAGCAAAGAAGGCTAATGGGAAGTCAAAAAATTATAATGGAAAGTGATGTGAGTTCCAAAAAATCCTTTGGCACAACGCTGATAAATGATGCTCAAAATAGTCATTGTTGTCCAAGGTTAAACAAAAATATTCAAAACCTAAATTATACTTTTATTTGGAATATGATAAGGGAAATAAAATCATCAATGAAAAACCTAGTACTACCATCGCAACTGTAAATATCCAACTAGACGAGCCAAAGGAGATTGAGAAAGGGGAGCACCTCTTCCATTCATACATGTGGGTGAAGGGTACCCCACTACATTTCATTTTTGACAACGGGAACCAAAAGAAATTGATCTCAACCAAGGTCATCAAGATATTGAAGTTGTAAATGATTCCACAGCCCCAACCATAAACCATCATTTTTTTTAGCCAGGGACAAGACCTTTGTGTCATCAAATAGTGTTTTTTTTTTTCAATGGCATCAAGCCCTTCAAAGATGAGGTACTATGTCATGTTTCCCCACTCAAAGTTTGTGATTTTATTTAAGGAAAACCTTGTATGTTGAAACATCATGTTATTTATGATTCTCAACCTCGTAGTGTCATTATTAATTTGGGAGGTCATCACTACAGGGTACCAAACGTAGTTTTGGCTACTACAATTTCATTGATCTTGGAAAAATAGTATTGAAAGGTAATATCGTATACTACTAAATTTATCCTCTTCATGGTTTAGTGTGAAGGTGAACAAAAGGTCACTTTGACCACCACAACTTTAGCACAATTTATCTTTGCACAATAGAAGAAAGTGGACAAGATTGTAAAGGAATAAAAATAACTCTGCACTTCACCTGTAGGGGTTCCTCTACACTATTAGGTCAAACATGCCATTGATTTTATACTTGGTTCCCCCTTACCTAATGATCCAATACACAAATTATCTCTTCTAAAGAATGATGAAATAAATAATCGAGTTCATGAGCTCATCCAAAAGTGTCATATTCAATTGACCTCCTCACCTTGTGGGAGCCCAATTATGTCGGTGTAGAAGAAGGATGTGACATGGATATTGGAAAATTGGTTGTAATTTATGCCAACCCTTGGAGTATTGTTTGAGATACCCCATATTTGTGATCGAGATTGATGATGAGTTATTTTTCATTGATTTAAAAAATAATGGTTGATGTCAATAGATGTGATGGGTGCATTTAAGAAACTCTACA
>SNQJ01S0202794.1:2798-16730 GCA_010110895.2 Picea sitchensis | reverse complement strand
CCCATGGCCATAATATATTGGTTGATTTATATGGCTATACAAATTGTAGATAAGTTGTTTATTTACTAATCTAGATGTAGTTGCAGAATCCGCATATATGTTACAAAAATTATGTAGACTACAGATTGGAGCTGCTTAAATTTATATTAGTAATACATGTTGGATTTGATTTGTTATTAGTTATAGAATATGCATGTAGGCTAAATAATCGATCTATATAGATAATGGTGTAGGTACTAAAACTAGATAGGCTCCTTGTGCAGATCCCTAAACATGAAACTAACTAGTTCAGGAAAAGAAAAACAAGTGAAATAAAATGATTAGATTTCATTGAAGACAATACTAAGTAGAGTTGTATATTTCTTACTTTTTCTATATATATTGTTTCTAGAACTAGTGGAATGAGGAAAAACTCATGCGATGAAAATTAAGGAAATAAACAGGGAATTTGAAAGGTTCCATACATATATACATATATTAATGAGAATGGTTATCTGAAACAATAGGTATTAGAGACCATTATGGAAAATTTCATTTTTGCAGTTTGATAGGTCAATGATGTATACAAGGCCTTGTAGATTTCTTCCAAGTAAAATTCTTAATACATATGAGGTTATACATGCCCTAATAACTTTTGTTGAATTTCAAAAGAATAAATAATCAACATCAATTGTCTATAATAGAGGTAAGCAAGTGCACTTATCTTGTTCGATTTGGGGAAGAGAATCTCAGTAAGAGGCCAATTTTTTTTCATGGAACCGAAGTACCTGTTAAATGTAGGAAAGTATTCCCTCGCGAAATCACAACATACGATTTTTAGCCTACAAAGGAAAACCAGAAGTATTATAATCCCCTAAAAAATTACTTGAAGGAAAAATAAATAAACGGAAAGAGGAAGGAGCATAAACTTATCTCGGGCCTAGATTGAATTCCGATCATTTTCCCCTTCCGAAGTAATTTGGTTTGCGACTTGAGAGGAGTAGGAGGCTCATAGTAGTCTGACAGGTTCCCTCACAAGAAAAGGGACCCATCATCAAACTCGTATCCATATACATGATTCAAAATATGAATTTAAAAATCTAGATACCAATAATAGAGGATTACTATGAAGTTTAACTAATGCATTAACAAGATTAAATGATAACGGAGCGCATTACATAAAGAATCAAATGAAGTAATTATGAAGATGAAGTAATTACATAGACTAATTATAGAGTAGTAGTTACAGAGACTAGTTACAGAGACTAACCACAAAAACAACGATCGCATTTAAAGGAGACATATATATCTATGTTTCCTCATAGAGTAAACTAGATCCCTTAACATAGGGAAAGAAAGAATCAAGTAAATTAATTATGGATACAACGTTAACAATTAAAGGAGTAAAACTATCAACATTTCCTCACAGAGTAAACCAGATCCCTTAACATAGGGAAATCGAGAATCAAGTAAAGTAATTATAGAGACAACATTAGTAATTAAAGGAATAATACTATCAATGTTTTCCACACAGAATAGATGGATCCCTTAACATAGGGAAATCAAGAACCAAACAAAGTAATTACAGAGATAGCGAGACATTTAAAGGATTCAGATCTATCAACATTTTCCTTACAGAACATACAATAGGGTAACCACACCAAATGATAATATTATTACATATTGACAGGAAATACAACATCGTTGAGGGTTACGATTAATTACAAGAAAACAATAAGTGAACCCAGATAAATATATTCGATGGGAAATCTGGGAGATTCGCTATAAAAAGGATTGGGTATTGACCTTCACCATAGTTAAGAAGAGACTATTTATGTAAAGATTCAAGAAAAAAACTAATACTTACAGAACCTCCTTTCCATACACAAAAACTCCCTTTCTATGTATTACAGAGTCATTAATACTTATTTTTTAAATCTTAAATCGGGAATGGTAAAACATAAAATGTGCAGTTATGTACAAGCAAGCACTACTTCTACACATATTGGAATTTTATTCATGGGTTCTCAGACTTTGAAAATAACTCAAAAAGAAATAGAACATATTGTTTAATCCTAATAGTACTAGAACCTCATTCGAAGCGAGGTATCAATGATCAGTAGTTTTACCTGTATTAATCGAGGGACGCCAATACGTATAGTCACCATGGTTCATGGTTTCATTCCATGGTTCTACATAGAAAACATGTTACAAGGATAGTGTTTGAGGAAGGAAACTTAGTGGAGCAGTGTAAGGAAAAAAAATTCAATGAGCGATTATGAGCCTCAAGCCCGTCGTGCGTAGTGGGAGAATGACAGAGTACACTTCCCAATTACCATGTGAAATCCGTGAAGTGGAGGGCCGACAGTGGTCAAGTGCCCGAGGCATCAGAACTCGTAGGTACATGGTAAGGAAATAGTGTGTGAATTTAATTACTACACCTTTAATTCAACAACGTCGATTTCTCTAACTCCTAGTATAGGTTCTAGTTGTCCTCCACCCTGTGCATTTAAGAGACAGCATACCCTTGCATCATTGGATATTGTAACATAGGTTTTGTTAAGAAGTGGGTTATCATATACATGGAATAATCCTAGTACTATCTACAACATGGAACCTTATGTGCTTCTTGTTTTAGGTATGCCTTATTGATTAACTCTCTATATAAATTATTATGGGGAGAACCCTTATATACAACAAGAATAGCATAAAAAGGATATGATAATATATTGTTATGGGTAGGGTTTATTCCTCCTAGTTTAGAAATAAATGAATATGGAAAAAAAATTATGTACTACAAAATATATAAGAATGATATGTGAAGATATCATTATGGTTAGAGTATTATTCCTCTTATGGATAGTTTGGTTAAAATTTTAGAATTTAAATCAAATTAATGTGTCAGGTAATGAATTGATTGAAAAACATTGGTCGGTTCTATGTTGTCATTGACAATAAGACTATAGTTTCTCCCCTTCAAAAAAAAAATTTATAGAAAATTTTTGGGTTCATTACATATGGTATTAGAGATGTTGGTTATAACACTTAGGCCTAAGGACAACACCAGAAAGTTATTTTGCAAAAGGAAAAATCTAACAAATAATATTTACTATTACAAACAAAAAAATTGTCTTTTGTAAAAATGTCAGCACAAAATGGAGAAGGAGACAGACCTAAGAGGAACCACAATCAAGAGCTCACTAGAGACCTAGAACATCATAGTGAGGGAAGTTCAACCAGTCAAGTATTGGAAACAATGAGGAATCTTATTGTGTAATTGCAGGTGTTTAAATATGATAATGAAAAATTAAAGAAAGCTCAAGAAGATCAACAAGAAATAAATGAAATGTTGTTACATATTATAGAAACAAATAAGAGTCCAACAAATAATGATATGGCAGAGGAGGTTAGTAAAAAGTCGTCAAAGAATTCTAGTCATGAAACAAAAAGAGAAGACAACTCTTCTCAGGACACACACATGACAGAAAATAAAGCATCGACAGGAAATAAGAGGAAACAATTGGATCACCTGGAAGGTGAATTTAAAAATATAAATCCCTCCACCTTTGATGGAAAGTCAAAGAATCGTGAAGAAGTTGAAGCCTAGATACTAGACATAAAAAATACTTTCAGATTTATAATTATTCTAGTAATATGAAGGCTAGAATGGCCATTTATAATTTAAAGGGAAAGTCTAGTATCTAGTAGCAAGACCTGAAGCTAGCTAAAGGGTTAAAATAAAAATAAATAGAATGGTCAAAATTAAAAAAGCATTTCAAGAAACAATACCTATCAGAAATTTATTACAAAAGGAAGACTAAAGAATTTTATGAATTGTGACTAGAACAAATGTCTATGGATCAGCTAATTAATAAATTTCTACATAAGTTGAGGTTTGTGCCTTATATTAAAGAATATAATGTAAAGATTCAAAGATTCTTTAGTTTTCTACCACAATCTTATAAAGATAGAATTGAATTTTATGATCCTAAATCTTTGAATGACGTATTTAGGAAGGCAAGAATGTGTTATGAACAATATAAGAAAATATTAGAAACTTCTAAGGCATGGAAAGATAAGAGGAAAGATAAATTGAACCAATGGAATAAAGGTTTCCAACCAGCCCCTTCCCATAACATGAGTACTAAAGGATTCCAAAGGAAGGAATATCCCTCTAACACACAGTATACTCAAGGTGGAAATAAACTAGTTAATATGGGATTCAAGAAGATAGTGGATAGTCCCAAAGAACTATTAAAATGTTGGGAGTGTGGAGAACCCTACCTAAGGAGAAATTTCCATTCTTAAACCCATCAATAAAAAATTCAGTCCACAATATTCAAGAGGATTCAACGGTTGGATATATTGGTAGAAGCATGCATAATATCAATGCAACTTTGGATGGTAGGTAAGTAGATCATCAATCCACTATTGTGGAAGTTGAAGGTAAAATTCATAACAACAATGTCTCTATACTAATTGACCTGAGAGATAATTTAAGTTATATTACTCCAACCTTAGTAGAATCGAACAAGTTAAAGAAAGAAAAACATGATAAATCCTAGTTAGTATAGTAAGCAACAGTGACAAAAATAAAGGAAACATAATTTGTTTTTGATTGTGAACTCAGTGTAAGTGGTTAGAATATAAAGTTAAATCTGAACGTGTTACCTTTAGGGTCATATGACATAATTATCAAAATGGAATGGTTAGAAAGACATAAAGTGATATTGAATTGTTATGAAAAGTCATGTGTACAAGTATGAAAATAATATAGCAAGAACAATACAGGGAATCAGAAAACTAGTTTTTGTTAGACAAATATCAACAATGAAATTCAAGAAATGTATTAATAAGGGTTTCAAATTATGTGTTGTTCAAGTAACTAATCTCTTGGAAAAAGAAAGAAAACCAATTTTGCAATACTTTGCATTCCTTTAGGGGTTTAAAGATGTATTTGTAGAATACATATCTGAACTACCTCCAAGGAGAGAAATAGATTTTTATATCGATCTACTACCTGGATTTGCCCTAGTATCAAAGGCACCTTATAGAATGAGTGTTCCCGAACTAACATAACTGAAAATTTAGTTACATGAACTGTTAGATAAAGAATACATCAGATCAAGTGTTTCACCATGGGGAGAACCAGTTTTGTTTGTTAAAAATAAAGATGGAACACTAATATTGTGTATTGATTATCGTCAATTGAATAAAATAAAGATTAAAAACAAATACTCTTTACCTAGAATCAACGATCTCTTTGACTAGGTTGGAGGAGAAAAAATATTCTTTAAGATAAACTTGAGATTTGGTTATCACCAAGTTAGGATAAAGAAAGAAGAATTAAACAATACAACATTTGGAACATGTTATGGACATTATGAATTTGTAGTGGTTTTGTTTGGACTTACAAATGCACCAACAACTTTTATGTGCTTGATGAACAATATATTCAACCAGTATTTGGATAAATTCGTACTGATCTTTATTGATGATATACTAATCTATTCAAAAACTGAAGAAGAACATGAACAACATTTGAAAATAGTATTACAAACTCTAAGAGAAAATAAGTTGTATGCTAAGTCTGATAAATGCGATTTTTACCAAAGAAAGATACAATATTTAGGGCATGTAATATTGGAAGATGGTATTGTAGTAGACCCTGAAAAGATTAGAGCCATTATGGAATGACCTATTCCTAAGGACGTAGCCGACATAAGATAATTCATGGGGATTACCATCTATTACCGGAGGTTTATCGAAGGAGATTCCAAAATATCCTATCCTATTACATCACTATAGAAAAAGGGAATGTAATTTAATTGGTCTCAAAATTTCCAAGACAAACTTGATAAACTAAAAGACTCTTAACTACAATGCCAATTCTTAAGGTGGCAGACCCATATAAATACTTTACAGTTTGTGTGGATGGAAGTAAAGAAGGATTAGGAGGATTACTAATGCAGGATGGACATGCTATTTGTTATGAATCACACAAATTAAAGGAACATGAAAGAAACTGCGTAACTCATGATCTAGAATTAGCAGTTGTAATTCGTGCATTGAAAATGTGGCGGCATTATTTAATGGGAAGAAAATTTATATTACTAATAGATAAAAATGTTGTAAAACACTTGTTCAGTCAATAAGACCTCAACACAAGACAGGGGAGGTGGTTGGCCTTTTTAAGTGAGTTTGATTTTGAATTACGACACATCAAGGGAAAGGAAAATAAAGTGGTAGAGGCACTAAGTCATAGAACTAATGGGTAGTATGAAGTAATTATCAACAAAGAAGAAAATGCTATTGAGCATAGAATTAAATTTGTGAGCATAAATGATGAAAAATACATCAAAAAAATAGAACAACTACAAAGAAATGAGGGAAATCCGCATAGTACAGATCTCAGTATAGATAAAAGTGGGTTTTTAAGGTTCAAAGATAGGTTATATGTACCTAATTATATTGAATTGAAGATGATGGTTCTTGATGAGCTGCACAAAAAGCCATAATATGGTCATCTAGGATACTAGAAAATGATAACAACTTTAAGAAAACAGTTCTATTGGCCTAATATGAAATATGAAACAACTGAATACTTGTCTAAATGTTTAGATTGTCAATAGGTAAAATGTGAGAATCAACATTCGACAGGTCTTTTAAAACCCCTGCCTATACCCAAATGGAAGTGGGAAATTGTTTCAATGGACTTCATTACAGGTTTTCCTAAGACTCATAGACAAAAGGACTCAATTATGGTAATTGATAAGCTAAGTAAGTATGCACACTTTATACCTGTGAAATCTACTTACAAAGTGATTAATATCATTGAAATTTTTATGAAAGAAATATTTAGGTTGCATGGGATTCCTAAGATGGTGATTTTAGATAGAGATGTTAAATTTAGATCCAATTTTGGGGAAGAATTGTTTGTAGGTTTGGGTACTAATTTGAATTTCAGCACAAGTTACCATCCACAAACGGATGGGCAAACATAATTTATGAATCAAATTATCGAAGATATGTTATGAATGTATGTAAGAACAAAACCAGCTAAGTGGGAAGAATATCTATATTTAGTGGAATTCACATACAATAATGGGTATTAAGAATCAACTAAGATGAGTCCCTTCGAAGTTTTATACGGAAGGAAATGTACAACCTCGATCAATTGGGATAATCCGGTTGATAGGATTATGGTTGGACCAGAAATGATCCAGGAAATGGAAACGATGGTCAAAAGGGTACAACAGAACTTGAAAGAGGTACAAGGTCGATAGAAAATCTATGCAGATCTAAAAAGGAGACATCGGAAATTCAAAATTGGAGAGCATGTATATCTCAAAGTCAAAGTGAGGAGAAGCTCCTTAAAACTGGGAAGTTGTTCCAAGTTGGTGCCAATATTTTGTGGTCCTTTGGAGATATTAACTCGAATTGGACCAATGGCATATCAACTAGCACTCCCTGCAAATTTAAAAGTTCATAATGTTTTTCATGTTTCATTATCAAAAATATATATTCATGATCATACTAACATCATTCATTGGAACATGGTGCAGGTGGAACCAGAAGGTGAGTTCCAAGTGGAACCTCTATGCATTCTAGAAAGGAAAGAAAAAGTACTTCATAATAGATTCATCACCCAGGTAAAATTGCAATGGAAGCACTTTAGTCCCGAGGAGGCTACTTGGGAATTGGAAGAAGAAATGATGAAATCTTATCCAATTCTATTCTAAGAAATTTGAACACTGAGGACACTATTATACTTAAGGGGGAGAGGATGTGATATCCTCAAATTATTCAAAAATAAATAATTTCAAAGTTGTTGTTCTAAAAATAATTTTCAATTTATGGAAATTCAAATTTTAGATTATGGAAGTATGTAATTATTATTTTTATGACTGTTGGACAAAAGTTTGACTTCTCAATTGTCCTCTTTTGATGGACACATGCATGAGACAAAAATTTCAATAAATTTAATGTTGGAGAACAGATGGAAAAAATAGGTTAAAAATAGTTGAATATGACTCCATGAGTGGGGAAGAGGTTTGAGTTAACTCATAACTTATTTTTACAAGTGTCAAAAGTTGAGTTCTGCCACTAGCAGCCCCTAAAAATCAAGGATTTGAAAAGATGTGAATTTCCCAAGGAGGGAAAAGAATGAAAAGTCTTAGGCAATGAAAATGAAATACATACAACATATGTGGGAGGCAGGATGCTTCTTAGTATGTTGGGGAAAGAAATATTTTGTTGTTATGAGCACATCTGGTGTTAGGCAAATGAAGTTTTTAAATGTTTAGAGAGACAATGGCTAAAGAGTGATGCACAATTTTCCCTTATGGAGTCATGGTTAGGATAGGGGGTGATCAGGAAAAGTAATCATGGTTGTTCTGTATCTATGGTTGGGTGGAACGTGGATGTTCCATTTGTTTTCCCAGCATAACTGTTTCAGATATATATCTTAACTAATTACTTTTCATTTTATTGAAGAACTAAATGGTTGATATATATATAAGTATCAATATATATAGGTGTGTTCCATGGCCATAATATATTGGTTGATTTGTATTCCTATACAAATTGTAGAAAAGTTGTTTATTTACTGATGTAGATGTAGTTGGAGAATCCACATATATGTTACAGAAATTATGTAGACTACATAATGGAGTTGTTTAAATTTATATTAGTATTTCATGTTAGATTTTATTTGCTATTATTTATAGAATATGTGTGTAGGCTACAATATTGATCTATATAGATAATGGTGTAGGTACTAAAGCTAAATAGGCTCCTTATGGAGATCCCTGAAACTAGCTACTTCAGGAAAAGAAAAAAAAGTGAAATAAAATGATTAGATTTCATCGAAGACAATACTAAGTAGAGATGTATATTTCTTACTTATTCTATATATATTGTCTCTAGAACCAGTGTATTGAGGAAAAACTCATGCGATGAAAATTAAGGAAATAAATAGGGAAGTTGATTGTATTTTGATAGGTCAATGATGTATAAAGGGCCTTGTAGATTTCTTCCAAGTAAAATTATTAATACATATGGGGTTATATGTGCTTGAATAACTTCTGTTGACTTTCAAAAGGATAAATAATCAACATTGACTGTCTATAACAGAGGTAAGCAAGTGCAGATGTCTTGTTTGATTTGAGGAAGAGAGTCTTAGTAAGAGGCCAGGTTTTGTTTATGGAACCCAAGTACCTTTTAAATGTAGGAAAGTCTTCCCTGACAAAATCACAACATATGATTTTTAACCTGCAAAGGGAAACCATAAGTATTATGATCCCCTCAAAAGTTACTTGAAGGAAAAATAAATAAACAAAAAGAGGAAGGAGCACAAACTTATCTCGGGCCTGGATTGAATTCCTGTCATTTTCCCCTTGTGAATTAAGTTGGCGTGTGACTCGAGAGGAGGAGGAGGCTCATAGCAGTCTGATGGGTTCCCTCACAAGAAAAGGGACCCATCATCAAACTCATATCCATATACTTGATTCAGAATATGAATTTAAAAATCTAGATACTAATAATAGAGGATTACCACGAAGTTTAACTAATTCATTAACAAGAGGAAATGATAATGGAGCACATTACATAAAGAATCAAATGAATTAATTACGGAGATGAAGTAATTATGGAGATGAAGTAATTACATAGACTAATGATAGAGTAGTAATTAAAGATAGTAGTTACAAAGACTAACCATAGAAACAACGATTGCATTTAAAGGAGTCGTATCTATCTATGTTTCCTCATAGAGTAAACCAGATCCTTTAACATAAGGAAAGAAAGAATCAAGTAAAGTAATTACGGATACAACGTTAATAATCAAAGGAGTAAAACTATCAACATTTCCTCACAGAGTAAACCAGGTCCCTTAACATAGGGAAATCAAGAATCAGGTAAAGTAATTACAAAGACAACATTAATAATTAAAGGAATAAAACTATCAATGTTTTCCACACGGAATAGACGGATCCCTTAACAAAGGGAAATAAAGAACCAAATAAAGTAATTACAGAGATAATGAGAGAATTTAAGGGAGTCATATCTATCAGTGTTTTCCTCACAGAACAAACAATAGGGTAACCAAACCAAACATTAATATTATTGCATAGTGAAAGGAAATACAACAACACTGAGGGTTATGGTCAATTACAGGAAAACAATAAGAGAACCGAGATAATGATATTTGACAGGAAATATGGGATATTCTCTATAAAAAGGATTGGGTACTGACCTTCACCATAGTTAAGAAGAGACTGTTTATGTAGAGGTTCAAGGAAAAAACTAATACTTATAGAACCTCCTTTCCATACACATAACCTCCCTTTCTATGGCTTACAAAGTCATTAATATGCCTTTTTTCAACTTAAGTTAGGAATGGTAAAACATAAAATCTGTAGTTATGTACAAGCGAGCGCTACTGCTACACATATTGGAATTTTTTTCATCGGTTCTTGGACCTTGAAAAGAACTCAGAAAGAAAAATAACATACTTTTTAATCCTAACAGAGAAAAAAAAAACAGAGTACTAGAACCTCATTCGAAACGAGGTATCAATGCTTAGTAGTTTTACCTGTATTAATCGAGGGACGCCAATACATATGGTCATCATGTCTCGCGGTTTCATTATGTGGTTCTACATATAAAACTAGTTACAAGGATAGCGTTTGAGGAAGGAAAATTAACGGAGCAGTGTAAGGAGAGAAAATTCATTGAGCGATTATGGGGCTCGATCCCATCATGCGTAGTGATAGAATGAGAGATTATGCTTCCCATTTATCATGTGAAATCCATGAAGTGGAGGGTCGACAGTGGTCAAGTTCCTGAGGAGTCAAAACTCACAGATACATGGTAAGTAAATAGTGTGTGACGTGCCTTACTACATCTTTAATGCAACAACGTCGACTTCCTTGATTCCTAGTATAAGTTCTAGTTGTCCTCTACCTTGTGCATTTAAGAACCACCATGCCCTTGCATCATTGGATATTGTAACATAGTTTTTATTAAACAGTGGGTTATTATATGCATGAAATAATTCTAGTACTATCTACGAAATGGAACCTTATGTGATCCTTGTTTTAGGTATTCCTTCTTGATTAAGTCTATAATTAAATTAATACGGGGAGAACCCTTATTTACAATAATAATGACATTAAAAGGATATGATAATATATCATTATGGGTATGGTTTATTCCTCCTACTTTGAAAATAAATGAATATGGAAAAACGTTTATGTACTACAAAATAGTATAAGAATGATATGTGAAGATATCATTATGGTTAGAGTATTATTCCTCTTATGGATAGTTTGGTTAGAATTTTAAAAGTTAAATCAAAGAAATGTGTCAGGTAATGAGTTGATTAAAAAAAATTGGTCTGGTCTATGTTGTCATTGACAATAAGACTATAGTTTCTCCCCTTCAAAAAAGAAAATTAGTAGCAAATTTTGGTGTTCATTACAACCACCTATAAATGATGACTGACAAGAAACTGTCCATCAACCTATTGCACATCATCATGGTTGGCCTACAATATCATTACAATTTCCCCCTCCTCCACCACCATTCAACCCAAATGCCCAAGATGATTTTTTTTCGTCGCTAGTACATTCCTCTCATGCAAGCAAGCAATTAAAAATTGTCATCCTTGAGCCAAAATTATATAAAGGAAAAGGGGTGGCTAATCCCTCCAAGTCTTCCAAATATTCCTCTCAATTAGTATCCTCTCATCTTCACTTCAAATATAGTTTCTCCCATGTCATAAGTGAAATCCACCCACAATGTTCTAATCAATTGAAGGATGTAGCACAGAACAAATTAGAAAAAAGGATCAAAAGAAGACAACAATGAAAAGAGGAAAAATGCCTCTCACAACAAATATGGGTTTTAATCCTTTTTAATGTTATTCTTTTTTTGAGGACATATTTTATTGGTATGATGACAAAATATTTTTGGACAACAAAGACATATTTTGACATAATGTTTTGGACAACATGGATATAATTCTATTTTTGCTAATAGTCATGTTTTATCTTGATACTAAAATATTTGACTATTTATATGAGGATGGGAATTACAAGGAGAATATTTGACTTAATATTTGGGGTGTTATATTTCATATTTTGATGATCATTAAAGAAATGAAAATTGGAGTGACAAGGGGTCCCACCTATTTAGTTATTATCTAATAGACCCTTATTTATGTATTATTATTTATTTGTCTCAAATTATTAGTTAAGCTAATTAAGCTTAACAAAAGAAAGGTAGTTGAATTACCATAACTTATTGGGAAAGAATAAAATCTCAATCAAAGGAAGATACAAAGGGGAGAGAGAACAAAAGGGGAACTTCTGATATAAGGTCTTCTCTATACTTGTGATATAATTCTTTTCTTCATTCATTCTGACTTTACTAGAAAGCTAAACCATCTTGATGATAGCAAGGTCTTATTGAAGGCAACAAGATTCAAAACTGAATCGTATCTTTCAACAACTTGCTTCTAAAGGTGTATGATCTATCTTTGGAAGTCTATGTGTTGTTGATTTCTTATGGATTATATTTCATGACTGATAAAGAATATTTTGTAGAGTCAAGTAACAACATTTTTATGGAAAGATAATCGAGATCTTTAGCTTCAGTTTTCTTTTGTTGTTAGATTCTTTTTGTATGGTGCTCATCAGAGACTTATAAATTTGAATTTTATCCCCATCCTCATAGGATTTTGTAAAGAGAATTATGCTTTGTCTTTTAGAATGAAATTAATATAAAAATTAGATTTCAGATTTCAGTCTCACATGTGTATGATCCAAATTATTTTTGGTACGAAATGAGATCCGAGATATAATAAAGAAATGCACAGAGATATCACAGATATTCAATAATATAAAAGAAATGTATCAGAGATGAAACCATAAACACAGATATACAGTAATACACAATTTCTATTAATGAAAAAAATGTACAGAGACTGTAAAAATACAGAGTGAAAGACTTGCTAGAATGGTGGCATCTTATCTCTGAGAAGAGATGTGATGGCTACTCGCATTCGCAAGAAGACGATTACAATGAAGCTTCAAAGGCATTTTTTACAATAATAGGGAATGCCAAAAACCCTAGACATCCAAAAACCTAACCCTAGGAGATGAAGCGCCAAAAGTCATGTGGGCCCTGTTTGGGTAAGTTACTACATAAACTTCTTGGGGTCGTAACTTTTGCATACAATCTTCATTTTAGGCGTATGATAGCTCGTTGGAAAGGCATCATCAAGAAGATTAATTTTGTGGGCTCAATCATGGCTTCATATATCATTGAGAACCTTGATCTCGAAAAACCTTCATTTAGGCCCTCAAAATGGCCCTGGAAGTTAAAACCTGCTAAAAATAGTAAATTGCCAAAATTGCCAGAAAACTATTTTGAGCCAGTAGGAAAAAGTGGGTGGCCACCGATATCTGCCTGGATCAATCCTCCCTCCTTTGTAATAAATGGTATCCATTGCATTGAGTTCTCTGGGGAGAGGGAAAAGCATTTGTTGGATCTGCATCTTGGTGAGCTGCTTGTATTGCTGGAGACGTCGCGCTACTTAGTTTGTGGAAGTCTGTCATGAACTTGTTGAAGCTGAGGTTGTTCAATAAGCCGAGATACATGAGAGGAAGGTGTGAAAAAGAAATCTTTGTGCTTTGTTGCAACCTTTTCGAGCTACTTTTGTTGGATAGAAGGTGCAGGGGGCGAGGCTGTAGTGGTTGCAGTGTCCTTTTGTTCCCCTTTTGAATAGATTGTGAAGACGCTGAATTTTGCAGTATGAGATACTACCTTGCGACACTTTTTAGGTGGAACAATAGTTGGAACTGCCTATGGTATTCTGTAGATATGACCGCCCAAAGTAACAATGACACTACGGGGTCAAGACTCATAAACAACATGGCGTCTCCACAT
>SNQJ01S0202792.1:0-16730 GCA_010110895.2 Picea sitchensis | reverse complement strand
TCTATGGCCCTTACATAGTTCTCAAGCGTGTGGGACAAGTTGCATATCAGTTAGCTCTGCCCAGTCAGTCGAAGCTACATCCTGTTTTTCATGTTTCATGCTTGAAGAAGGTGATTGGAACCAGGTGCCAAATTCAAACCAACATTCCAAAGTTAGCTGAAGAAGGATCCATTTGGCTACAACCAAAAGCCGTTTTGGACCAACGTGAGCATCGCCTACGTCAGAGAACCATCAAGGAAGTGCTAGTACAGTGGAAAGATATGAGTCCAGCAGATGCCACTTGGGAACCAGCTACCATTCTGCAGCAGTTTCCACATCTCAAGCCTTGAGGACAAGGTTGTTTTTAAGAGGGCGGACATGTTAAGGTCCTAACCCGCACATAGTTAGATCAATGTATTCGGATTTAATAAAGGTCAATATTAATAAGGCCTTTCAATAAAATAGAATAAGGCGGATGTAAGAAGACCTAATAGAAGCTTCCGCTTCTAGAAGGATCTTCCTCTAGATGCTTCTCTTAATAAACAGATTTAGTATAAATAAGGGGCGAGGGTATGAGAACCCTAGCTTGGAGATTATTGTAACAGAGCGCTGCTCGACTGGAGGTTGCCCCCTCGAAGAGGCCTGTGAACATTTCTTTCTGAATCAAAGTGATTTTGTTATTGCTATTTCGTATATCATTTCTGTGTATTGTGAAGATTATGTTGGATATTTTACTGTTATTCTGCCATTTCTAGCATTTTATTTCTGTTCTGCATATTTTATATATCTGGTATCTTGCACATATATATCATACTCTTTTTCTTTACACAAAAACAACCCTGCAACCAATTCGACTTGCATCTACATGACCTTCACCATCCTTCTAAAGATGCATCTGAACATCAAATTAATACAATTACAACGCGTCTTATTTGTATGCTTTATGGCACGCAAAACCCTAAATCATGGTGCCCAAAAACGATTAGTGATCCATGCTGATTATTGGATGCAATCCCACGAATATGAGGATTTTGTTACAGTCGACTTCTAGTCGATTTACCAGTAGACTACCTAGTCAACCACTAGTCGATCACTTGTCGGTCTTTAGTTGGTTGCCACTCGACCTCAACTTCCAGGTAGATCACTTCAACCATCGACTTGACTTCACTTGTTAGTAGATTTTTTACCTAGATAATCCACCTCGACTAGACAATCATTTCATTGCAAATAATATAACAACCCAACCCATTTTTCTTTCTTAAAAATGTTTGGTTGTTTGAAGAATCTGATCCCTTTAAGCATTTGAACAAAATCCCAAACAAAAATAAATTCAAACTAATATTAAAAACAAAATGCAAAATAAACCTTTGTAACATTCTTAAACGATGTTTTATGCACTATCTTTTTGTTAAATAATGTTTAAAATGTCTTTGAACAATGTTTCATCACATCTTAATGGAATCGCGAACATAGAATGCCTTTGAACAGATTCAACACATCTTAATGGAATCGCCAATGAAGCCTTTATTTTGTTTCTATTTAATTGTTTTTGGCTCTTCATATCGTTTGAACAATGTTTCAAAAAGATCGCGAGCATCGGTCAAAATTGTTGTCTCTATTTTTATGTTTTATAAAAATGATTCACATATTGTTGCCAATATTTAAACTTATTGCTGTAAGGATTCATATTGTTTGGAGACTTTTTTGTGTCAACATCTGGGACATGTTTTATTATAAAATGACGTAACTTTAATCAAAGTTCAACCAGATTAGATCGGTACACTTATTTATGGTAACGATTTAATAAAATATTGTATCAGCTTTATACCAATTGAATAGCGTTGTCCTTCAAAACAGATTTGACATTTTATATTATTCATAGTGAACGGGTAAATAAATGTTTTTTTTAAGACTTCATTGCAGATTTCGTCTATCCAATGGATATGGGTAAATTCTTCTTCCAGATGTTTGGATTTTTAATCAAGATGTTGATGGACGAAATTTGCAATTTATGGTTTTGTTAATCGGAACTTAATTTTATTGTAGATTTAGTTTATCTAAATTATATGGAATTAATTAGATGAATAAAATCTCCAATCAAGATAAAAAAATAGTATTTGATATATAGTTTGAGTGGGCCTAATGATTAAGAAGATGTGTTTCCTCCTAAAATATCACAAGTTCAAATCCAAAAAAGATAAGATATATATACCTACCTAAACTTTACCTGTTAAATCCTATCTCATACACTAATTTAATGTCTGACTTGTCTATAATCTTAAAAATAAATTATTAGTTATTATAATTAAATAATACAAAGTTCATCTTCCTAAAATATCACAAGTTCAAATCCAAAAAAGATAAGATATATATACCTACCTAAACTTTACCTGTTAAATCCTATCTCATACACCAATTCAATTTAATGTCTGACTTATCTATAACCTTAAAAATAAATTATTAGTTATTATAATTAAATAATACTTTGTATTGTTTCAATTTTTAAAGGGGTGATCATAACTGTTTGTTTAGTAGATGACGGAATTACGTTGGGTGTCATTGCTTTGAGACGTGGATTTAACAGTTTACAATCCAGAAACTGTGTCTCCCGATCTGTATGTAAGCTTTAAATTGGTCAACACAAATTTCATTTTAATTTAATAGTTTTTTAGGCCGTCCTTCAAAACAGATTTACATTTTCTATTATTCATGGTTACTATTATTCATGGTTACCAGATTGGTAAATAAATCCTAGGTGCATGGATTACCATGATATAGTTGATTTTTTTAATTGATGTTTGGTTATTTTTTTATTGTTTTAACCTTTGTAATATCATGGTTACCAGATTGGTAAATAAATCCTAGGTGCATGGATTACCATGATATAGTTGATTTTTTAATTGATGTTTAGTTATCTTTTATTGTTTTGACTTTTGTAATATGGTGATTATATATTTATTTGCATTTTATATTATTTATACTTACAATGCATGGTAAATACATTTTTGTATATGGATGATATGATATAGTTGATTTTTTAATGAATATTTATGAAAAAGTATAAATGTTGTATGATTTGGATTTTGTTAAACAATTAAAAATAAGGCTATGAATAATTGAGAGTATTGTTGTAATTTGCAAATACAGAAATACAAATATCATATAAGACAATCAATAAAATGCAGACAAGAAACACAACAATTTATGTGGTTCACCCAAATGTTGGGTTACGTCCACCAAGCATAGGTATCGGTTATCTTATTATTCAGATCAAGGAGATTATAGCAGGCTCACACTCTCATCTCACACACCTCATTTTTTGCCTCTACGGGCTTACATAATTTTTTTATTCATTACATAGGAAAACTGATTATTAAATGTAATCTCATCCATATTCTAACTTGGTCGTATTTTTTATAACCAACGCTGGATTATAGGATCTGAAATCCTATTCATGGAAGAATTCATTGTCACCGGTTTCCAACAATCTCCACCTTGACAACAGTTAACATGATACCTTCTTGGAAGATTTTTGACCCGTGTAGACCTCCTTAGGGAAGTTTGTGGTTCATCCACAACCTGTTGACTGTCATCATCAACCATGTCTTTCTCTACTGCAAGAGACTCTTCATGAACATCTTCTGAAACTTGTTCATCTTCACCTTCATTAGTTTCAAACTGAATTTGTTGATACTTTGGTGCTTCTTCATGTTTCATTTGAACATCTACATTTGATTGGATGAAAAATGATTCATCAAATATTACATCTCTATTAATGGTCATGTTGTGGGCAGTAGAATCCCACAACCTGTACCACTTAATACCATCACCATATCCAACAAAGATAAGCCTTTTTTATTTTGGATTTAATTTAGAATGCTGATGTTTCAGAATTAGAGCATAGGCATCACAACCAAAAACTTTAAGATTAGAATAATTACAAGGGTGATGTAACACCCTATTTCCCCCAGTCTGTAAGAAAAAATAATAACTATATTGCCCAAAAACTATGGCAAACTCAAAGACGTAAATGTTTGATTTGACAGACCTTTGTATAAAAGGTCGATGAATGAAAATTATATCATGAATATGTGTTGCATGATTGCTGGGAGGGGGATGTGCTGAAAGAGACCACGATGGCTAATGAGAGGTGGTGGAAGGGGTCGAGAATGGCTGCGTTAACTTCCACCAAACCGAAACCGTACTGGTTTGTACATGCTCAAAAACCAAAGCTCATTCTCAGACCCCTGAATGAATTACCCGCCCGGATGGTAGGTGAGGAGGCTCCTCAAGAGTAAATGAGGGGATGGGGGCAAACCGCCCATCCGTAGAAGCTCTCAGACCTGACCACCGGACAGGGAAATTTGTGCCACACGCAACCTTGCAGAAAAAAGGCAAGGAAAGAAGTGTGGAAGGAGGGGGTGTGGAGCGCGCTGATAGGAATCGTGGAAGGACAACCAGAAGAACTCCGGAAAATATAGTGAGTCATGAGCTGAGGAGAAGGAGAGTAATCTTCGACCTCGAATTCCAATGAGCGGGAAGTAGGAGACTAAGTCTCAAAGCATCGTGTCCAACTCGGGGGTGGCTAGTGGTAAATCCGATTGGAATCACTGATCCTACGGTTGGGTGGAAACGAGCACCCCTCTCAGCAGTTGTGTCACACCTGGTGTTTTTCTGATAAGTGTTTATATCTCGTGTCTTGAATTGATTATAATGGACACATGCTCATGTTTATACACTCATAAATGATTTCTGTATATCAGTGTTTGCCTGGTGTTTTGACTAGAAATAATGGATGCATACTCATACATATATGACCATAATCGATTTATGTAGAGAATGAATAAGTTCAGATTATGAGTCGCTCCGTTGAGATTTGTCCCATGTATTTGACTCACACTATGCCCTGGTTTGATTTCCCAAAGGAACCTCCCCCGGGGAAGTTCCCTCACCCTTTAGAGATGGAGTGAGTTCCTTTAAAGGACTACCATTTTAGAAACCATATGAGCTTACCTCACCCCTGTCACAGAGTTCATAGCTCAGTAGTTTAAGAAGGCCTTTTAGTCAGGTCACCTAGCCTGGGGATATTTACCCAAGAACCCATTGAAGGATTTTGTAGTCTAATTCTGAAAGCCTTGTACCCGAGAGAATGGTTCCCTCAGATTTCGACGTTTCGAAGTTTCGGCTCCTGGGAACTCAAGTGCGAGACCTCCTGTCTTCGCATATCGCGAAATCCTGATTTAGGAAACACTGAAATCAGCTAAGCAGAGTGGATAGGCTTCGGAGTTTCGGCTCCTGGGAAATCAAGTGTGAGACCTCCTGTCTTCGCATATCACGAAATCCCGATTTGCGAAACCCCAAAATGAGCTGAGAAGAGTAGATAGGCTTCAGAGTTTCGGCTCCTGAGAACTCAAGTGTGAGACCTCCTGTCTTCGCATATCGTGAAACCCTGACCTGCGAAACCCGAAATGAGCTGAGCATAGTGGATAGGCTTCAGAGTTTCGGCTCCTGCGAAATCAAGTGTGAGACCTCCTGTCTTTGCATATCACGAAATCCCGATTTGCGAAACCCCGAAATGATCTGAGCGAAGTGGATAGGCTTCGGAGTTTCAGCTCCTGGGTGTTAGAACCCTATATAATAGGGGAATCAGTGTTCTGACTAATATCTATCTTTTTCAGGCATTATGCTTTGGCTCACGACGCACAACAAAGGTGTAAAAGCAACAAAAATTTCTCAATTCACCTCAAATATTATCACACATGAGTTTTTGTTTTCGGTAGTTAAAGAGTAGCGTTTCGTGTTATGTTAGCTACCAAAAGTGAGAGATTTTAGTTGCTTAGAACCCACTTTTTGTGTACCTCTAGCCACCGAAAGCATGTAGCTAGTTTAAAAAAAAAATTGGCCCCTCGATCTGCATGAAGAGTGTTCTATCTGGTGTATCAAAATATAAATTGTTTGAATAATATTTTCTAAAAGGTATATTGGCCGAGGACCAATATTCAAGTACTCAACACTGAGACTTAGCACCTTTCACAAGCCTACAAAAATCTTGCAAGCCAACGCCCAAACGCAAGAGTCCAGCTCCACGCAACTTGTCACACAATAACACAACACATGTCAGGGGTTAGCACGCAACATCGTGCATCACACAAGACACGGGTGAACAAACATGAGCCAACGCCCAACACAAGTAAAGCCAAGACAAGGCACCCAAGTGCCATGTACCAAGTCATATGAAGGAGGAGCCCACAAAGGTTTTGTATATTACTCAACACATCGAATAATGGTGGGATCGTTCACATATATCAAAACCTATATGAGAAATAAAAATTATATATGCAGTGTTGACCAAGTGTCAAACTGAAATCCTCACACAGTCAGCTATGAGTTTACAAATGACAACTGTGTTCATTACTGTTCACCAAAATCCAAACTAAGTCGACAGTCGTTTAATATTAATTGTATAGATCTGAGTTTTGATTACTTCGTTTGATGCCCCTGTCCTTGATCCAACACCTGTTGCGGTAATTGGGAAAATTGGCATTTTCACAAGGCATTCAAAGACATACATTCACTTCACAACTGAGTGTGAAGTAGAATTCAATAATGCCACCAATTCTGAAGATAAGGGATTGGAAATTGTATGCAATAAGTTTAAAGAGGAAGTCCATGTCCCTCCATTAAAGGAGAAACCACTTGCTAAAGGAGAGGAACTTCTGAAGATATCGGATATGCCAGATTGGGCACAACCTACATTTTCTGGGATGAAGCAACTCAACAGAGTGCATAGCAAAGTATATAATCTTCCCTGTTTACGCCTGAGAATTTGCTTTTGTGTGCACTCACGGGTGCTGGGAAGACTAATGTTTCCATGTTAACCATACTTCAACAGATTGCTCTCAATATGGGTGCAGATGGTTCTGTTGATTTGAGCAAGTTAAAAGTTGTTTATGTTGCACCTATGAAAGCGTTGGTTGAAAAAATAGTTGGGAACTTGTCTAACCAGCTATAGTTCTCAAGGATCATGTTCTATCGATCAATCGTATTGTGTGAAGTTGATGCAGGAACATCGCCAGCACATCAAGCGATCCAGCACATCAAGCGGAAGCCAGCTGGACAACCCAACACACATTTTTGAAAATGCTTCGAAATTGTTGCGTAGATCTTAAATGAATCATTAAGAGATGGCACACTTGTATATTATAGTGGACCTTGAGCCTTTAAGCTCTCGTCCTTAGGTAGATAGATGACATTTAATTTAGTTAATGTTGGTAGGTAGGATTTAATTTTAGATTTGATAGCTTTAGAATCTGAGAGGGAAATGGATATAGACACCCTCATTGTGTATTGTAACATTCATTCAGGCGAGCCAGAAGAGCAAGCATAGAACTGTATGAAAACACCCATGTACAGGCATTTGAATTAATAGAAAGGATTTGATCCAAGATCATGGTTTGTGTTGTTTCTCTCTGTATTTATGTTTTGCTCATGAATGTTTTCTTCCTGTCATTTATTTGCTTCTATATGCTGTATATGTGATTTCATGGTTGAATTGAAGTCTGAGAGGGTGAGTGAATGAGTTTCAATTGTTTCTCTAATTGAGCCAGAGGATTCCTGCAAGGAGTGCAGTTGAATTGTCCGCAAGGAGTGCGTTGACAGAAGGGTTCAATTGGAGTTAACCTTTGTTCTCGTTCATCCCAGGAAGGTGCCGCTAGGCACAGTGCCGTGCAAGGAGTGCACAGGCCAAGCTAAGTCTCAGAGTAGTGAAGTCTGAGCAGAGTGTTAGAAGACTCCTGCTGCAGGAGAGCGCAGAGTCAAAGGGAGCTCGAATAGCTGAAGCGTTCGCAAGATTGCCGCAAGGAGTGCAAGCAAAGAATTCTCATTTTCCAAAGGTTGAGAAGCTGGAAAAAGCTCAGGAGGAGTGGAGCCTTCAAAATCTGTTGAAGAATTGCGAAGAAAGTTTCGCCCCAAGGAATTTCTTGAGGAGGAGGAAGCGACAGACAAGATCTTGTGAAGGGAACTCGTAGAAATCCCGTCATTCGTTAGATGTGTAGGAGTTGTACCGGGGTTAAGCTCTGGTGAATAGAGGCGTCAGAATTCGACGTTTCGGGAATTTCAGAAGTAAGAAAATCTTAACATCTAGAATCGCGATCCGCGATATCCCGATAGGATCAGGACCGTCCATTGTACGTGACGCGTGTCAGGAGATCCCATGGGATCGGGGATCGAAGAATGGGGTTTCCAAGGATAGGAAACTCTCGCACATTGGAATCGCGATCCGCGATTTCCCAACGGGAGAGCCGTGTGGGCCACAACAAGAGATAGTGGAGGACAGGTGTTGCTCATATCGGGTTTCAGGACTTGGAGCGTTCTGTTAATTAACGCAACGAGAATCGCGATATTCCGATACGCGATTTTCTGATTTACCTCCGGAGTGTGGGCCACAGAGGAACAGGTAAGTAGACAGGTGGCGTAGTATCGGAGATTCAGCGCATTGGGTATCGGGAGTCGGTAAAGTAAAGGGCTTGGTATCGCAAGTAGCAAAGTCATGATAGAGCCGAAGTCCCGGTAGAGGAAAGGGGAAAAGTCAGCGATTTGACTGGCCATCGGGTCTCGAGGATTGAGGAGCCCGACGATCAACCGAGAACTTGTGAAGTCGCGAGTTCCAATTTCCCGATCAGTGAACAAAGGGGAAGTCGCGAGGAAGAGAATCAGTGGGTGCAGATTTCCCGATAGGGAAATAGAAGGACTTTAGGGTTCTTCGGGCCGAGGAGAGAAGATCCTGTGAGAGCGATCGTGCTCTGAGGAGTGCGGTTGCGTCAGAGTGGTATCAGAGTGGGAATATCTCTTTGTTTTCTGTAACAGAGGGAGAAGAGAAAATTCACCATGCCGCCCAGGAGAGAAAGACAATCACCCGACCCAGAGGATAGGGAGGTGAGAAGAAGAGGCAGGCCGACAAGAAATCTAGAAATGGAGAGGCAGATGAGAGATCTTCGAGCAAGACTAGAAGATATGGAGGCAACGCAAAGACGCACAACTAGTGAAGGGGATCTTAGTGATTCCGTTGGCAAGATAGAGGCTAAACGAGAGGAGGAAGTTGCAGCCGAAGATGCATCAACGAAGCGATTGATTAAATCTATCGCAAGAATGGGTGCGAAGGCGAAGATGGACATTCCAGTCTACGAAGGAAATTTGGATGCAGAGGAGCTACTGGATTGGATCCGAGCTCTTGACACCTACTTCGACTATGAAGATATCGAAGAGGATAGGAAGGTCAGACATGCTGTCACATGCTTGAAGGGACATGCAGCATTGTGGTGGGACGAGCTTCAAGCAGATAGACGTTGCAAGGGTAAGAAGAAGATTAAAAGCTGGGATCGAATGATTGCAAAGATGAAAGCGAAATTCATCCCAAGAGACTATCAAATCACACTGTTCAGGAGGATGCAGAACCTGAGACAGAAGCTGATGACAGTGAAAGAATACACTGAGGAATTCTATCAACTGAACATCAAAGCAGGTCATCTGGAGAGAAATGATGAAAAGGTTGCCAGATATCTGAATGGTCTGAGATACGACATTCAGGATGAATTGAGCATGGTAACCATTCGGACTGTGGAAGATGCTTATCAGATGGCTCTGAAAGCAGAAGAGAAGCTGAGCCGTAAGCAAGGTCAGCGAGGGCGAGGCAGAAGTCAGCCCAGAGGCAAAGTAGTTGCCCAGGATAAATACCAGAAGCCCAAGGAGGAATGGAAGAAACCTCAGGGTAAGGTTGAGAGAGGTGGAACCTCACAGAAGGGGCCATACATTGAACAGAGAGGACAACGTAATGAGCAGAGGGGAGATTATGCTGATGCAAACATTTTTCCTCGTACCAGAGGCAGAGGAAGAGGAAGAGGTGGAGTCATCACATGTTTCACATGTGGAAAGAATGGGCACAGGTCATTTGAGTGTCCAGAGAAAAAGAAGGATAGTGGAGAAGATCACATCGCCGAAGCGCAGAAGCGGGATGTTGAGAACGAAGACACAGAAGGCGGAAGGTCACTGATGATGAGAAAACTTCTCTTCACACCTGGGAAGGAGGTGGAGGACTCAGCTCAGAGGACCAGACTGTTCATAACAGCTTGCAAAACCAAGGACTGGGTATGCAAGGTTATTGTTGACAGTGGTAGCACCGATAATCTCGTTTCAACCGAGATGGTGGAAAAGCTGGAGCTAAAGACAATTGATCACCCGAGTCCATACAAGGTTTCATGGCTACAAAAAGGACATCAGGTGAGTGTCACTAAACAGTGTTTAGTTGAATTCAAGATAGGTGGGTATAATGATAAGGTCTTATGTGATGTTATTCCCATGGATGTATGTCTTTTATTGTTGGGTAGACCATGGAAATATGACAGAAATGTGGTTCATGATGGGAGAATGAACACGTATACCCTGGAGAAGGATGGGAGAACCCATAGGTTGCTTCCGATAAAGAATAAGGAGGTGAAGCTGGAAGTAAACAACACAATACTTCTCATGAGTGGGAAGGAACTTCTTACAGAGATGGAGAAGAAAGAAGATCCACAATTCTTTGTGGTTAGGAAGCCGAGGATTGTTATGACTAGCACAAGAGTGGATGATTTTCCAGATGAGATTCAGAAACTGTTGGAAGAGTTCGCTGATATCATAGTGGACGAACTACCTCATTCGTTGCCACCGATGAGAAGTGTGAGTCATCACATTGATCTCATACCAGGAGGTAGTTTGCCGAACAAAGCTGCGTACAGATTGACGCCGCAAGAAAATGAAGAGGTCAAGAGGCAGGTCCAAGATTTGCTGGACAAAGGATTGGTCAGGGAAAGCTTGAGTCCATGTGCTATTCCAACGGTACTCAGTCCGAAGAAGGATGGAGGCTGGAGGATGTGTACCGATTCAAGAGCGATCAACAAAATAACCATCAGGTACAGGTTTCCACTGCCGAGAATGGATGATCTGATGGATTGCCTGAGCGGGGCAAAGTATTTTTCAAAGATAGATTTGAAAAGCGGATATCATCAGATTCGCATGAGAGAAGGCGATGAGTGGAAGACAACCTTCAAAAAAAATGAAGGATTGTATGAATGGTTATTCATGCCATTTGGCTTGACAAATGCACCAAGTACCTTTATGAGGTTGATGAATGAAATCCTAAGGGAATTCATTGGGAAATTTGTCATCGTATATCTGGATGACATACTGATTTTCAGTAAGACGAAGGATGAGCATCTGAAACATTTGGCCATTGTGATGAAGAAGCTACAGCAGGAGAAGCTGTTGATAAATATGAGAAAATCTTCATTTATGAAGACATAGCTCATTTACTTGGGTTTTGTCATTTCGGCGAATGAGTTGAAGATGGATCCGGATAAAGTGGAAGTGATCAAGAATTGGCCATCACCAAGAAATGTATTTGAGGTGAGAATTTTTCATGGATTATCTAGTTTCTACCGGAAGTTCATCAGGAATTTCAGTGGAATTAGTGCAGCGATGATGGACACAGTGAAGAAGCAACATAAATATTTTCACTGGACAACAGAGGTTGAGAAGAGATTCAATCTGTTGAAGCGAAAGATCACGGAGCAACCAGTGTTAGTGTTGCCAGATTTCTAGAAAACATTTAAGGTGAAATGTGATGCAAGCGGGTTTGCCATAGGAGCGGTCTTGAGTCAGGAGGACAGACCAGTTGCATATTTTAGCGAGAAGCTGGATGAGGCGAAACTGAAGTACTCCACGTATGATAAAGAATTTTATGATATCATACAGGCACTGAAGAAGTGGAGGCATTATTTGATTCCAAAAGAATTTGTTTTGTATAGTGATAATCATGCATTACAGTTTGTGAGTCAACAAGAGAAGTTGAATCAGAAACATGCAAAATGGGTAGAGTATATGCAGAATTTCACATGTGTGATTAAGCATATTTTGGGTACTGCTAACAAAGTGGTTGATGCTTTGAGCAGGAAGTGTTTGTTGTTGCAGAAATTCCGAATCAAAACTTTGGGTTTTGAAAATCTCAGGGACATGTATGTAGGAGATGCAGACTTTGGAGAAGCATATGAAGTAGTTGAGAATCCAGCTCTCAGAGACAGAAGCCCGTGGATAGATTATACGATCCAGGAGGGATTACTGTTCAAAGGAAACCAACTATGCATTCCAAATTGCTCCATGAGGGAGAACCTGTTGAAAGAAAAGCACAGTGGAGGCTTGGCAGGACATTTTGGCCATGACAAAACGTTCGTGAAGCTGAGCGAATCATATTTTTGGCCGGGGATGCGAGAAGATGTCAAGCAATTCGTTGACAGGTGTAGAGTTTGCCAGCATTCGAAAGGGAGAAAGCAGAATGTGGGATTCTATCAGCCATTGCCCATACCAGAGAGGCCATGGGAGGCGATAAGCATGGATTTCGTATTGGGGTTGCCGAGGACGTAGAGAGGATTTGATTCCATCTTTGTAGTAGTGTATAGATTTTCTAAAATGGCACATTTTATTCCATGCCAGAATACCAGCGATGCGACACACATCGCAAATCTATTTTTCAAGGAGGTCATTCGACTTCATGGACTGCCGAAAAGCATAGTTTCAGACAGAGACACTAAGTTCATAGGGAATTTTTGGAGGACCTTATGGAAGAAGCTAGGAACTAATTTAGCATTTAGTTCTGCTTATCATCCTCAGATGGATGGACAAATGGAAGTGATCAACAAAAGTCTGGGAGACTTGCTGAGAAGTTTGGTGACAGAGCACCATAGCAGCTGGGATAGCATATTGCCACAGGCAGAGTTTGCATACAACGATTCGGTCAATTGGAGCACAGGAAAGAGTCCATTTCAGGTTGTATATGGGATGAAACCGAGAGGAGTTTCTGAACTCAGGGAGTCAGAACAGACTGCTACTAGCAACGCTAGTGCAGAAGAATTCGCTGAAGCGATGAAGGAACTTCACGACCGAGTGAAGCAGCGACTGATTGATTCAAGCCAAGAATACAAGCGCAGAGCAGACCAGCATCGGAGACAAATTCAGTTTGAAGTCTGTGATCTAGTTTTGGCACATTTGAGGAAGGAAAGGTTCCCAAGAGGAACATACAATAAGCTAAAAATGAAGAAAATTAGACCATGCAGGGTCTTGAGAAAATTCGGAGAAAATGCTTATGAGATCGAGTTGTCGGAGGGCATCGGAATATCTCCGATATTCAATATCGCAGATTTATACCCATACAGGGTTGGAGAAGTAGAGACTGCAACTGAGAAACCAATGATTTAGTGGACGAAGCAAATGCCGATAGCAGAGAAGCCACAGATGGAGTGCATACTGGACAAGAGAGTGGGTAAGAAGACCAGAAGGAAAGAATACTTCGAGTAACTGGTCAAGTGGAAGAATCACCCAGTGGAAGATGCCAGCTCAGAGACTGAAGAAGAAATTCAAAAGCATGGACAGACCATGTAGAAGCTCATGGGCGGGAGCCCATGAAAATTTTCAAGTGAGGGAGTATGATGCAGGAGCATCGCCAACACATCAAGCGAGCCATCACATCAAGCGGAAGCCAGCTGGACAAGCCAGCACACATTTTTGAAAATGCTTCGAAATTGTTGCGCAGATATTAAATGAATCATTAAGAGATGGCACACTTGTATATTATAGTGGACCTTGAGCCTTTAAGCTCTTGTCCTTAGGTAGATAGACGACATTTAATTTAGTTAATGTTGGTAGGTAGGATTTAATTTTAGATTTGATAGCTTTAGAATCTAAGAGGGAAACATATATAGACACCCTCATTGTGTATTGTAACATTCATTCAGGAGAGCCAGAAGAGCAAGCAAAGAACTGTATGAAAACACCCATGTACAGGCATTTGAATTAATAGAAAGGCTTTGACCCAAGATCATGGTTTGTGTTGTTTCTCTGTGTATTGATGTTTTTCTCATGAATGTTTGCTTCCTGTCATCTATTTGCTTCTATATGCTGTATATGTGATTTCATGGTTGAATTGAAGTCTGAGAGGGTGAGTGAATGAGTTTCAATTGTTTCTCTAATTGAGCCAGAGGATTCCTGGAAGGAGTGCAGTTGAATTGTCCGCAAGGAGTGCGTTGACAGAAGGGCTCAATTGGAGTTAACCTTTGTTCTCGTTCATCCCAGGAAGGTGCTGCTAGGCACAGTGTCGTGTAAGGAGTGCACATGCCAAGCTAAGTCTCAGAGTAGTGAAGTCTGAGCAGAGTGTTAGAATACTGCTGCTGCAGGTGAGTGCAAAGTCAAAGGGAGCTCGAATAGCTGAAGCGTTCGCAAGATTGCTGCAAGGAGTTCAAGCAAAGAATTCTCATTTTCCAAAGGTTGAGAAGCTGTAAAAAGCTCAGGAGGAGTGGAGCCTTCAAAATATGTTGAAGAATTGCGCAGAAAGTTTCGCCCCAAGGAATTTCTCTAGGAGGAGAAAACAACAGACAAGATCTTGTGAAGGGAACTCGTAGAAATCCCATCAGTCGTTAGATGTGTAGGAGCTGTATCGAGGTTAAGCTCTGGTGAATAGAGGCGTCGGAATTCAGCATTTTGGGAATTCCGGAAGTAAGGAAATCTTAACATCCAGAATCACGATCCGCGATATCCCGATAGGATCAGGACCGTCCATTATACGTGACGTGTGTCAGGAGATCCCAGGGGGTCAGGGATCGGAGAATCGGGGTTTCCAAGGATAGGAAACTCTCACACATTGGAATCGCGATCCGTGATTTCTTGACGGGAGAGCCGTGTGGGCCACAGTGGGAGATAGTGGAGGACAGGTGTTGCTCATATCGGGTTTCGAGAATTGGAGCGTTCTGTGAATTAGCGCAACGGGAATCGCGATATTCCGATACATGATTTTTCGATTTGCCTCCAGAGTGTGGGCCACAGAGGAACATGTAAGTAGACAGGTGGTGCAGTATCGGACATTCAGCGCATCGGGTATTGAGAGTTGGTAAAGTAAAGGGCTTGGTATCGCGAGCAGCGAAGTCGCGATAGAGCCGAAGTCCCGGTAGAGGACAGGGGAAAAGTCATCGATTTGACTGGCCATCGGGTCTCGGGGATTCAGGAGTCCGATGATCAAATGAGAACTTGCGAAGTCACGAGTTCCGATTTCCCGATTAGTGAACAAAGGGGAAGTCGCGAAGAAGAGAATTGGTGGGTGCAGATTTCCCGATAGGGAAATATAAGGACTTTAGGGTTCTTCAGGTCGAGGAGAGAAGATCCTGTGAGAGCGATCATGCTCTGAGGAGTGCGGTTGCGTCAGAAGTCTAGATGGTTCTTTGTTTGGAGTAGCTTACTCAAAACACATAGTGCACACATATACCTTCCATGTTGATAATGACTTGCGGAAACATTTGGAGATTGATGCTCATGTTGGAGGTGTAAATGTCCTTTCTTTCTCACATCCCAACAAGCAATTGTGTATTATTACCTATGGCGATGAAAAAACTATAAAGGTATGGGATGTTGTTACTGGTGCAAGGCGATATACTTTTGAAGGTCATGAAGCACAGGTGTATTCTGTATGCCCCCATTATAAAGAAAACATTCAATTTATCTTTTCAACGGCTGTCGATGGCAAGATATAGGCTTGGTTATATGATCTGATGGGTTCAAGGGTTGATTATGATGCCCCCGGTCAGTGGGGCACTACAATGGCTTATAGTGCTGATGGGACAAGGATTTTCTCATGTGGAACAAGCAAAGAAGGGGAAGAGGTCTATGAGTCATTGACATTGTTGTTAAAGTAATGAGATGTGAAGTCAGCAGTTTGATAAAGGATCCCCGATTTTGTGGTAACAATGGAGCAAATCAATTCCAAATTCCAAGCAGTCAAGATTCAACATTTAATACCAGTTGGAGTTTGTCTCGGGAATCTAATTGGTAGAAAATCCAGATCCAACATTCCCAAGGATTCGATTATCAGTTTGAAAGAATTTAGGACACTTGGCCAAGACATAAAATTAGTAGACAAATATCATACTCAGTTTTGATCATGATATTAACGAGATATTATTTTATGGTACATTGACTTTGATCAGAACATTTGGTAGCGCAAATCAACACCCTAGGTGGCACTCTATCTCAAATTTGGAGCATTTTTAGAGAATAGTGGTATAATTTATTTAAGAAAATTACCAGCTGTCAAAGGAATAACAGTGTATTTGCTACCCCTGGGATTCTTTTGTATCGGCTGGCTCACAAATTTTCACTTTCCAAGGATCCCACAAGGGCATAGTGCGGTGCTCTACGCGTCGACAGAGGTGGTAGAGTATCCTTGTTTTGAGGCATTATTTAGAATGTTACTGGCAGTCAAAACACCATATCAACCTTCCAGGATTCGAGGCAGCAGTTTGATGAAGATCATGGAGCAGATGGCAGCTCGACCAGTGGCAGTTTAATTTCATGCATGACAAATGGAAAAATATCCTAGCGTTTAGGCATTGATTGAACCATATGGCAGACAAGGAATTCATTTACAGGGAACACATGGCAGTGGTTAGAGCACCGATCCTCCAGCTGGCAGTAAATCTCCAACTGTTGATTAAGGTTGGTTGTCATTGATGTCAACCCTTGAAGAAAGACCCGTAGTACAAAGTTTTGGGTAATGGACCCAATAGTGTTTGATGTAAATATGACTCATTATTGTTTTGTCATGGTTGATAAGAAGTAAATATGGATGAACTCCAAAGTGGTCCCCTTATGGTGAAAGCCCTCACGGGAAGACGCTTTGT